>CAUYQU010008549.1:0-88274 GCA_963574635.1 Cheracebus regulus | reverse complement strand
TTGGAATGGCTGATACTGGTTGTTCCCGTCCATGTGTAGTGCTTCTTTCAGAAGCTCTTGTAAAGCAGGCCTGGTGGTGATGTAATCTCTGAGTACTTGTTTGTCTGCAAAAAATTTTATTTTTCCTTCGCTTATGAAGCTTAATTTGGCCAGATATGAAATTCTAGGTTGAAAGTTCTTTTCTTTAAGGATGTTGAATGTTGGCCCCCACTCTCTTCTGGCCTGCAGGGTCTCCACTGAGAGATCTGCTGTGAGTCTGATGGGCTTCCCTTTGTGCGTAACCTGACCCTTCTCTCTGACTGCCCTTAGCATTTTCTCCTTCATTTCAATCCTGGTGAATGTGACAATTATGTTCCTTGGGGTTGCTCTTCTTGAGGAATGTCTTTGTGGTGTTCTCTGTATTTCCTCGACTTGAGTATTGGCCTGCCTTGCCAGGTTGGGGAAGTTTTCCTGGATAATATCCTGAAGAGTATTTTCCAGCTTGGATTCATTCTCTTCTTCACATTCAGGTATACCCATCAAACGTAGATTAGGTCTTTTCACATAGTCCCATATTTCTTGGAGTCTTTGTTCATTCCTTTTTACCCTTTTTTTTCTAATCTTGCCTTCTTGTTTTATTTCATTGAGTTGATCTTCGACCTCTGTTATCCTTTCTTCTGCTTGGTCAATTCGACTGTTGAAACTTGTGCATGCTTCGTGAAGTTCTCGTGTTGTGTTTTTCAGCTCCATCAATTCACTTATATTCCTCTCTAAGTTGCCCATTCTTGTTAGCATTTCGTTAAATCTTCTTTACAGGTTATTAGTTTCTTTGCATTGGGTTAGAATATGTTCTTTTAGCTCACAGAAGTTTCTTATTATCCACCTTCTGAAGCCTGATTCTGACAGATCATCACACTCATTACCCGTCAGGTCTTGTTCCCTTTCTAATGTGGAGGTGTGATCCCCTGTAGGAGGAGAGGCATTCTGATTTCGGGTGTTCTCAGCCTTTTTGCACTGGTTTCTTCCCATTTTTGTGGATGTATCCACCTGTCGTCTTTGTAATTGCTGACTTTCAGACTGGGTCTCTGAGTGGACGTCTGGCTTGTTGGTGATGAAGTTTTTTCTGTTTCTTAGTTTTCCTTTGGTGGACACCCCTTCCCCACAGAGCTAGGTCTTCCTGGGTTTGGCTGTGCTTGCTGTGAAACTCTCAGTCCTCGGCGCTTTCAATTGCTGTTCTCCTTGTGGGAATGGGACCAGCCGAGCCCAACTAAAAGGGCACCCAGTCTTGTACACTCCGCACTGAGAAGCGCCATGCCGGGGCGCTGGCAAAACAGCCACGCTGGCCAAAAGAGTCATGCTGGCAACCCATGTGGCTCCTCTGCTGGGAATCTCCCCATTTGTGGGCAACAAAAATTCGTCTGATATTGCGGCGTCCACTTGCTCTCTGCGCTTTCACTGGGAGCTACAGTCCTGAGCTGCTGCTAAGCAGCCATCTTGGATCTCTCTCCACCCGGTGATGAAGTTTTCCTGTTTCTTAGTTTTCCTTTGGCGGACGCCCATTCCTCACAGAGCTGGACATTCCCGGGTTTGGCTGTGCTTGCTGTGAAACTCTCAGTCCTCAGCGCTTCCAATTGCTGTTCTCCTTGTGGGGATGGGACCAGCCGAGCCCGACTAAAAGGACACCCAGTCCTGTATACTCCACACCGAGAAGCGCTGCTCCAGGACACCGGCAAAACAGCCGTGCTGACCAAAAGAGTCGTGCTGGCGACCTGTGGGGCTCTCCCACCAGGAATCTCCCCATCTGTGGGCAACAAAAATTTGTCTGAAAGTGCGGTGTCCACTTGCTCTCTGCACTTTCCCTGGGAGCTACAATCCTAAGCTGTTGCTAATCGGCCATCTTGGATCTCTCTCCCCGATGATTTCAGAGCCTTTGTACAATTATTTAAGCAATAGATTATACTTAGCTATGAATGATATGTTCAATCAACAATATGTATTAAAATTATATTATATTTATTTATAAATCCTGAATTTTCATGAATTTATTCATTCAACAAGTAATACGTAGAGCACAATTTAGATCATGGTAAAATAACTTACATTGGACTATCCCTTCACCATAAGCAATTATAAAACAATACACAATATACAGGAAACATTCTTTTTGGGTATTAAACAACAGCCAGTGAAGGACTGCAATTCTTGACAGAAGGGAAAAAGGTAACCTGAGACTCACATTTTTCCTGGCCTTCTGCCTGGGGTCACACTCTAGGGGAAAGTGGAGTACAAGCAAAACAAAGTGCTTTCGCTTAGTAGAAAAGGCAGAAATCAGAATTCTGTGCTGCTTATGTAGCTTGAACTGATGAGGCAGAAAAGAGAAAAAAGCAAAAGTGAGGACTCAGAAGTCTGCATGGCCCTGATCCATGACTGATCTGGCATATGCAAGGTGAATTTTCATAAAGGCTAGCAGAGTAGCTGCTGCAGCACTGAGAGCAGACTAGAGATACTACACAGCAAACAGACTGAAAAATGCTGGGATTCTGGCTCAGTCATGGTAGGCATACTTCACCAAAGAACTCGGTCGCTTAGTTGACACTTCAGAAAGGCCAAGTCTTCAGGACTGAACTCTGTGGTAAATAATATGCTCTAAGACCAAGAGAAAATAATACATATATATATCAGGTCTAACAAATAATAAACCTAAAATGATCAAGAAGATCTGCTATTAATTAATCTGCCTGCCAGAAGAAAATACCATATTATTAAATGTGAGTATAAAGCTATTCGATGTATTATGCAAATGTGTAGGTTTCAGGAGCATATACTTATCTCCAAACTCATCAAATTGTACATGTTAAGTGTGTACAGTTTTTCATATGTCAATCGTACCTCAATAAAGTAGTTTAAAAAGTGTACATCATGAAAAAAATAAGTCATGTGAAGAAGCAGAAAAATATGGCATAAAAATAATTCTTTTAGTTGAATTGATACAGCCTCTATGGGAACTTAGATATTGAAATTAATGTTTAAAGAATTTAAAATAGGTATTTAAAATAGGTATTTTAAACATGTTTAAAACTCTTAAGGAAAGATTGTATGAGTGAACAGATAAGGAATTTCAGAAAACAATAAAGCAAATATGAATGTTAGAAATGAACATAAATTCAAGAAGTAAGCAGTATATAACTGAAATTGGGTACTTATGGGATAGATTTAATAGCAAAATGCAAGTTGAAGAAGTTGAAGGAAAACAGGTCAATGAAGGATGGCCTAATCTAAGATTTGAAAAAATATATATTGACTGAAAATTTCTTATATTGGTAGAAAACATTAATGCATTTTTATAGTCAATGGAATCTAAAAAGGATAACAATGACAAAACACATTAGTTTACCTTGTAAACCAAGAGTAAAGAGAAAACTTAAAAGTAGCCAGAAGAAAAAGTCATATTACATAGAGAACAGTGATACAAATGATAACTCATCAAAAACAATGGAAGCCAGAAGACAAATAGAGTTTATAAAATGCTAAAAGAAAATCTAACAGGCAATAACAACAAAATCACTGCCAATCTAGAAATCAATACCTAACAAGATTATTCTTTAAAGAGCAAGTAAAAAAATATATTTCCTGATAATTCAAAGATAAATGTATCCCTAGTAAATCTGAATGCTAAAAAAAAAGGTTCAAATGAGATCTTCAGGCTGAAGGAAGACTTATCTGTTCTAACAGTTTACATAAAATGGAACAATATTAGACGCATATTGTAACCCATGGTTAACAGGGTGTACAATAACCTTCTGTATGGCAGAAGTAATGGGATATCACATCTAAGACTGGATTTGGAAAAACTGCAGATTTTGTCTTTTGAGATCTTGCTCTGTCTCTTTCAGGATAGACCAATAACCAGGTCTTGGGGAAAGGTAGGCAACCTTTGGAAAGGCCCACATAGTGATAGACAGAGGATTTTTGAACAACAGTCAAAAGAAATTGAGATCTGCTAATGATCCTCTGAACAAGCTTGGAAGGAGCTTCTTCAGCCCCATTTGAGCTTTGAGATGATTGCAGCTTTATCTGACAGCTTGATTATAGTCTCATGAAAGACTCTGAGCCACAACTACCCACTTAAGCTGCTCTTGGATTCCTGATCCTCAGAAATTCTGTGAGATAATGTTTGTTGTTTTTTAATTGCTAAGTTTAAAAGTAATTTGCTTTTATAGTGATAATAACGAAGACAGGATAGTACACTTGATAACATACATAAAATGGACAATTTCCTTACAAGCTACAAACTACCAAAGCTCAGTCAACTAGGAATAAACTGCATCTTTCTATGTCTGTTAAAGAAATTTAAAACATCACAAGTGAAACTGACAAGTACTGTACTTTAAACTGAGTGAAAAAAATCAACCTTGGATATCCAAATATATGTGCTGCAATTAAACCAGCACTAAAAGAAAACTTTATAGCTTCTACTTTTATGTTAGAAAAAAAAGAAGGACTTTAATTCAACAATTTAAGATTCTAACTTAAGAAATGAAAAAAAAAAAGTGAATTAGCCTAAAGCAAGCAAAATAAAAGAATTTAAAAAACGGAAAACAACAATATAGACAAATCGATGAAACCAGAAATTGATACTCTGAGCATATAAATAACATTAATAATGCTCTTACCTGACTGATCATGAAAAGCAAATTTCCAGTATCAGGAATAATAGAGGAGACATCATTAAGATGCTACAGACATCACAATGGATAACCTACTAGTTTTGATAAGGTATTTTATATTGTTTATAGCTATTTCACATTATCTAGTTCAAAGATTTAAGTAGCACAGCATCCAATTGTAGAATCACAGATCCTTGTGAAAAGTCACTTGGATTGTTTCAGGAAGAGTGTTTATAAGAAAAACAATATAATAATATTTTATTTTTATTGAACTATATTATAAAGATGCAATGAATGTGTTTCAATTTAATTATTAAAATATAAGAACATTCCCAGTATATGGAACTAATTATGATCATTACAACAATAACAAAATGTACATTTCTTGTATAACTGCACCGTAACAAGTCTAAGAAAAACTAGTACATTTAGTTTAGTATCTACAGAGCATATTATACTGCTGACATTATACATAGGAGTTCAATAAGCTTATGTTGCATGAATAAAGATTTCAAGTAAGCAGATTTAAATATTGTTTATATTCTCTATTTTTATAAAGAATGTTTCTAACTTGTTCAGTGGGAAATACTTCTCATGATAATGCTTTAAAGTTTTATAAAACAACATTCAATTTGAGAGAAAAATATAAAACAAAATTTATATCTGTAACAAAATTATATAAAAATATTGTCATACCATTCTTTCAAGAATGCCAGTACAATTAGCCTTGTGGAATCACAACTTAGGACATATACTCCTTTTTCTTTCAGGCAACTTTTGTGGCCAAACATATGAACAATATTTTCATTCCTTGTTTCTTCACGTGGCATTATAGTTTTCAAATTTGGATATTTTGATGCATGCTACATTAGTATATTCTCCAAAGAGAATCTGAAGGACATACTCAAACACTTCTGCTTTATGGGTTTCCCAATTTGACTTTTTTAGGCTGAAGTTGATGGATCTTTTAGCAATGATACTAAATAGATAGTAATTTGTTGCCTTTAATTGCTTACCTTTGAGTGTATTACTTGACTTTCAGCCATGATCATCATTTTCATTTTTTTAAGGGTGTATATTTTTTCATCTAATCTTTCAACACATTTCCTTACAGCAATACTTTTAACATTACCAGCACTTTGCATATTGCAGTTTTTATTTTGCGGTTGAGGAATACTACTCAATCTGCAATAGTGACCAGTAACTCCCAGCAGTGTCAAACACAGTATTTCATAATTATCTGGTATTATATGGTGAGAGTGTATTAAAACTGTTCTAATAAAAATAGTGTTCCATTTTTTACTTATGCAGGTTAAGCTTGCTGGAAAATTCAACACTAAGTAGTTTATATTAAATTAGAAATAAATATTTTCATGCCTTGAGTGTTGTAGGGGTAAATTTGAGAAGTACCAATATTAAAATTGAGAAATATAAACAGAATCTCTGTAAGCACTTTTAATTAGCTGTTAAAGGCCTATCAAAGCAAAAGGTCTTATATGTTTTAAATTATTACAGTGCCAGAAATCTGGAGGATAATTATTGCACGGTTTCTAGCTTATGGGACAGATTCAAGTAACGATTTTGGTCTGTGTCATAATAGAAATGGGGGATCACCAAAAGGATTGAAGATGAAAAGTGACACTATTGAATTCACATTTTAAAAAAAGTATTAATCTGGATCTTCAACAGAAAATATGTATTATTTTCAATGGGGTATAGAAATATAAGAATGAAAAAAAGAAACACGGTTACTTAGTTTTCCTAGTCAAGCAGCAGTAAGTTAATAGTAGCTATAGGCTAGGACAGTGTTTCTTAATATGTGGTCCAGGGACTTTTCAGGGAGGAAGATGAGACACTTCAGTGAGTCCAGTAGATCAAACTTTTTTCATAGTAATATAAACATAGGATTTACCTTTCAATTGCAATATCTCACAAGCGTGCAGTGGAGTTTGCCAGAGGCAGTATGACATATGCTATTCTAAGGAGTGAAATACAGGCAGAAGATAAGGAAATGCAACCATCTTCTAAGTCAGAACAAAGAAATTTGTAAAAATGAAAAATAAAGCCAGCCAGGAGCGGTGACTCACACCTAAAATCCTAGCACTTTTCGAGGTTGAGGCAGGCTGATCACTTTAGGGCAGGAGTTCAAAACCAGCCTGGTCAACATGGTGAAACCCCATCTCTACTAAAAATACGAAAAATAGCCTGTTGTGGTGGTACATGCTTGTGATCCCAGCTACTCAGGAGACTAAAGCAGGAGAATCATTTGAATGATTGGAGGTAGAGATTGCAGTGAGCCCAGACTGTGCCACTGCACTTCAGCAAGGCAACAGCGAAACTCTGTCTCAAAAAAAACCAATAATAATAAAATAAAATAAAACAATGCCACTTCTCTCACTTAATTTCATTTTGGGAAAAATAGGATTTTTTCAGAAAGTGTGCTAACAATGAGTGAGTCTATTATTCCTACCTAAAAATTAATGTATTTTAAAATTTTCAATTTTACATTACAAGGTACATCTCAGCAGTTATAACCCAATAAACAAAGGCTATTGAGGATCCTCAATAATATTGAAGCATATATACAGATTTTTCACCCAGAATGATTGAGAACAAATGGACTAGGATTCTGGCATCTATAGGATGACCCTCATAATTTCAACCTGCTAATTGATACAGCTTTAAATTACTTCCTGAACTCCCTCAGCTTCTATATACAATCATGATAGTTTATGTTAATTCTATAATTTCTTTCATAACTATACAATGCATACACTTCTCAGAGTGATCAGATGAAATACTTGGGTTTGGCACTCTCAAATTTTATATCCATTCCATCTATTTGAATATTGGAAAACTAAATTCGAAATTTCTCACTATGATGAAGATTAGTTTGTTCAACCAAATCCATTTTTCCTTTTCTAATAGGAATATAAGGTGATAAATGGTCATGAGGTTTCCATTGGTGTAATATGAGAGATGAAATCTGTTTTATCTTTTACAGTATAATTGTCCTGGATTCTCACACCTTGCCTGTTGCTCATGGTAGGTGTAAATGAGGGTGATCAATGTTGACAGCCAGTTCTTGTAAGTGGCATAACCACCTACTATCCCAACCGGAGATTATCTACTCATCAGATACTGTTACATGAAAATAAAATAAACTTCTGTTTTCCTTAGCTACTGAATTTTGAAGTTTTATTTGTGTATTTATTTATGTATTTTATTTGTCATCAGCTCTGCCTTTATCCTATTGCAGTAAACTTGCTTAGTGAGTAAAGGGACTTCAAATAATTATTTATACTAGGTGTCAAAATAGAAATAGAAATTGTGCCAAAAGTATGCAAAAATGCTGAAACCAAACATACTATTCAAAATTATGTTAATGTAAAGCAAAAAATGAATGGAGCCATGTCCAGTATTCAAAGGATATACCAAAGAATGCCTTAGCAGATTCAGATGAAATACAACTATTTCTAAGGATTTAAGGGTCTGAAATATAAGAGCAAATTTGGGGATGCCAATGAACATATGCCTACTTTTCTTAAGAAAATTATCTGACAACTGTGACTCATTAGTTGTCTTACTCTGTTTTATTTTCCTTTAGAACAGTCACCAATATTTACAATATATGTATTTTCTTATTTATTTATTGGTTTTCCACTACTGGTACAATAGCTCTACAAGGGCAGAAAATTTATATCTTTTGTTAACTGCTGATTCCTAATCATTAACATAGTGTTACACAGAGAGGGGCTCAATAAATATATGTTTCCTACATTAATAAATATTTTAATTTCTCATAGCAGGGATGCCTTTTGTTTTGTGTCTCTGCCACATCTCTATTTGTTATTTTTGCAAGTATGCATTAATGTGATTATTGCACATTAAGTGCATATTACACCAAAATATGGAAAGCTCCAAGGGGGCATGAATAATGCTTATTTTTATTCAACATTACATGTCCAGCACTTTCCATGATAGGCAGAATATCTTAGAAGCTCCATAAAGATTTATTGAGTAAGTGAAAGAAGACTGGACTATTTGAAGATGGGCAGATGATTTCCCCCTCCTACATGGTTCTAGAAGACTGAGACTTGCTGGGCATTAAATTTAAAGGTGGATTTTTAATATGGTATTTCCCTTGAGGTAGGGAGAATCCAAAAATACCAACATTTTTTTTTTGTTTGTTTATTGAATTTTTTTTTTAAATCTGAGTTAGTTATGGATCAATTACGCACACTTTAAATTGAGAACATAGGTAGAGTTATCTATTTTAGAGTATACTCAGTGATTAATTATTGACTGACTTATAGTTTGATTTCAACTATTGACTGATCTATAATTAAGAATGATCAAAACCTGTATGATCTGGTTAGTCTGTTGACCTTAACGTTGGTAGATTTAAAAATTTGTTATACACCGTCTTGGGTTTATAAAAATAATAGAGACTTCCATTTCTATCATTTCAGATAATAACTGAAAAGGAAAAGGTTGTGTTGATAGAAAAATGAAAATAAAATTAAGTGACAGTCAATTGTATTCAATTTTCTTGTAACATGTTGACAGTTACATGCCACTGGTTCTCAGCTGGTAAACTGTAATTATCCTACTGGTCCTCTGATGTCCTGCTGAAGCAGGTTATAAGATGGAGTTTTAATTCTCTGTAACTTCCAGGATTCTTATTTGGTAGCTACACACACTGTGGAAAAAGCATGTGAAAATATTATTGAGGTGACATATATACTCCAGGAAAAGATTCATTAAAAGAAAATAACCTAAAACATCTTTACATTTTTTACCATTAGCTGTTTATTACTGTGGTAAGATGAGTTAGAGTAGATTATTAATAACTATGGCAATTAGCAGCTTTCAGAAATTTTGGTTCTTAGTACAACTTCAAAGCATATTTTTATAGAATATACTATGGTACTGTATAATTGATATCCACACAATATTGTGATATCTTGCATTACAATATGAGATATGCTGTTCAGATTTCCCTTCAAGAAAAAACATTTTGTACAAATACAGTGAGTTGAAAGGCACTTAATCCAATCTGCACCACAGTCTGAGGCTTTTCCAGTCCTATTAAGAGAAAGCTAATCAAATAACCATTATGACTTGATCATTCCATCTGTCTTCTCCTTTTCTTTTCACAGACTTTATGACCTCAGCAACCCATCAAACTCTTTCTTTTTTTGAGACAAAGTTTTGCTCTTCTTGCCCAGGCTGGAGTACAGTGGGTTCAAGCAATTCTCCTGCCTCAGGCTCTCGAGTAGCAGGGATTACAGGTGCCAGTCACCACGCCTGGATAATTTTTGTGTTTTTAGTAGAGATGGGGTTTCACCATGTTAGTCAGGCTAGTCTTGAACTCCTGACCTCAGGGTGATCCACCGGCCTCGACCTCCCAAAGTGCTGGGATTACAGGCGTGAGCCATCATGCCTAGCCCCCAATCACACTATTAACTTCTTGGTCTTCTTCTTGAATAACCCAGTTTACTTACTATGACTTCTATGATTGTATTTTTCTAATTTCAGAATCTTTATTATGTTTAAAATGTTTAGACATTTTTAAAAGTGCTTTTCCATTTTACCTTAGTGCAGCTCCTATTTCATCTGTATTTAATGCATTCATTCAGCAGACAATGCTGAGTCCCTAATATATCTAGATGTGGTACCAAATACTGTATTAAATTACTAGGGATATATTCATGTGGGAACTATATTAAGAAAATGATAACACAAAGTAATGAGTTTTATAACAGAGGCAAGAAGCAAATACTGTTGATATTAAGGAGAAATGAGAATAACTTAAGTATTGTAGGCAATTTCACGTGAGAATAGTATTTTGTGTAAAAGTGTAGGTGGCCCCAAATGATTAGGGGACTTTGAGTCTAAGGTTTAGAGAGTCATACTTTGTTCTTCTATTAGCAGCCTTGGAATCAACAGGATGGTATTTAGACTCCATGGCATTACTCTTGCACTTTATGGGTGATGGACCTATTTAAGAACCCAATACAACTGTCATTAGCATCGATCAAGGATAGCTGCACCAAACAATAGTGGCACATGTATACCCATGTAAAAAACCTTCACATTCTGCACATGTATCCTGGAACTTAAAGTAAATTTCAAAAAAAAAACCTCTCATCAGGAATAATATATGAACATATACCAATATCTAGATGAAGAAATATTCCCATATGGATATCTTTCTTTTCACTGGTTAAATACAAAGTTTGCACAAAACAATTTTAAAAATTTTAAATTTAAAATCACAGGCATTTCCTAACTATTTTTCACTTTCACTTGCACTTTAAATTTTCAGGTGAACCCTGAAAAATATATTGTCAACAAATTGTAGAGCATGCACTATATATCATGTATTGTCCTGCAAACTGGAATAAGGGATTAGTTAAACTGATATAAATACTTGCTTTCATGTAGAAGCAAATGATTACACATTTTTTGCAATGCATTTTGAATGTGAAGCACAGTAAATGTGCAACATGTGGAACTTTTAAAAACTATATAAACTTTTGATTTCTGGTTTGGCATATAGGATGATAGAGTCACTGCTTTGTCCTAACAACAAGTAAAAATCCAAAAAGAACCCTACAAAACTAAAGAATTAATAGCACTCTTTAGGTTAATCAGAGAAATAAAATCATAGAAAAGGCAATACAATGTAGAAAAATAGTTTTTAAGAAATATTGCTGGAACAACTGGTTATCCACATGGAAAAAAAGAGAATCTAGACACAAATCTTATATACGTCACACAAATCAACTTGAAATAAGTCACAGACCTAAATACAAAATACAAAACTGTAAAAACTCCTAAAAGACAATATAAGAGAAAATCTGGATGAACTTGGTTTTGGTGATGACTTTTTACATGCCACACCAAAGTCATTCCTCCTGAAAAAAAGAATTGATAAGTTGTATTTCATTAAAATTAAAATGTTCTGCTCTGCAAAAGACACTGTTGAGAGACTTAAAAGATAAGCTATAGACTGCGAGAAAATATTTGCAAAGATATATGAGATAAAAAGCTGCTCTTCGATTTATATAAAGAACATTTAAAATTCAACAAGAACACAAACAACTCAGTTAAAAAATGGGCCAAAGACCTTAGCAGAAACCTCACCAAAATATGTATATACAAACGGCAAACAAGCACATGAAAAGTTACTCTACCTTATATGTCATAATTAAAACAATAATAAAATAGCACTACATACCTATTAGAATGACCAAAATCCAGAACACTAACAACATCAAATTCTGGTGAGAGTCTGGAGCAACAGTAACTCATTCATTGCTGGTTGGAATGGAAAATGATACTGCCACTTTGGAAGGCAGTTTGGTGATTTCTTACAAAACTAAACAAACACTTATCATAGAACTTAGCAATTGTGTTCTTTAGCATTTACTCAAAGGAGGTGAAAATGTATGTCCACAAAATAATCTGCACATAGATATTTATAATTGCCAAAACATGGAAGCAGTCAAGTTGTCCTTCAGTAGGTGAGTCAATAAATAAACTGTATTCATCAGGCAGAAAAAAATAGTGATTGACAGTGGTTAAAGGGGTAAGGGGGCTATATGGCACACAGATAATTCTTAGGGCAATGAAACTATTCTGTATAATGTTGTCATGGTGAATACCTGTCATTTTATATTCGTCTAAACCTATAGACTACATAAAGCCAAGAGTGTGTCCTAATGTAAACTATAGACTTTAGATGATAAGTATGTGTCAATGTAGGTTCATCAATTATAATACATGTATCACTCGTGAGAAGGGAGTATGCTCATAATGAGAGAGGCTATGCATGTGTCAGGGCAGAGAATATGTGGAAAAGCTGTTCCTACTGCTAAATTTTTCTGTTAACCTGAAATATCTCTATGAACCAGTGTCTAATTTTATAAAACTATATATAGTGAATAAAACATGAATATCATATATTATTTTCTGAAAAATAAACTGTTTAACAATCAAATTTGGTCTAGTGTACCAGTTAGGAAGACAGAAATCACACCGCTATGCTAGCAATGATAATTTATTGTGAAGGATTATTTTCAACAGATTTTGAAGTTGAAAGGGAAAAGTAAGGTAATATAGCCATAATAGAGCAGGAAGGAGCTTATGTTCACATATCACATTTCTTCCTAATGTGATGTTTTTGCCAATCAGACCATTACATTTTATCTGTGAGATAAAGCAAACTTGCTGGGACTTGGCTTTGTGTGACTCATTTGTTTCCGCTTTTCCAAGTACGTGCTGTGTAATTTCAGTATGGATAGAAAAGCCTTCTTTTATTTTAGGACTTGTCTTTGAAAAATATCTTAATTTTGTATTTAGTTATACAATTACATGCTTTTATTCTTTGAAAATTTCAAAAAATAAATATGCTGATTCTCCTTTAGCTACCTTGAAAACTACCACTGAATCAGTTCTGTTATTTTTCTGTTGTGTCTCAATTTTAACCTTCATCTTCACTTCCTTTAAATATTTTAAAATAGAATTGAAGAAGGTAATAGAAAAGGAAAGTCTTCATGAGAACACCTAAGAACCAGGAAGGAAAATGGATCAGTCAATGAGTCTCAGGGAAGACATTCAACGCAAATTCTTCACTCTAAACTATGGGGCCTATTCATTGTCTTCCTAACAAGATATCAGAATTTTTATAGACCAGTATTAGCTATGAAACTCCCATTCTTTCTCTTCTTATACTGAAGTATTTATTGCCATTACCCTGCCCCTGTTCCATCAATATATGCTGTTGAAGAGGAGAGAGCAGGACTCTCTAGGGAGTCTGAGGCAACTAAGAACTGGTTGTCTCCTTAGTACATGGATGTCTGCATCAGGGAAAGACACATTTTACCTGTTATAGATATAACCATGAATTCCAGGTCTTGGAAGGTGATGTCATGAGTAGGCAGAGTTTTTGTTTGCCTTATTGAAGGAGCATAACTGAGTATATATTTCAAACAAAATAAATGGTGAAAGACTATTTATAAATAATAGAGATTATATTACATATCTCAATTATCTACAAATTGATTCCTGTTCATTTCTGAGAAAATATTATATTCTCACTGCCAGTAGATATTAGAATTATCTTTGCATATGTTAATGCATGAAATAGGGATGAAAGAAACATTTATTTTCTAAGTAGAATTTTCAAGAGCCAGCAAGTAATCTGCCCATGTGTTATTCTTTTGTTCTTTGTTCTTTCTCTGTCATAAGATTGGTAATGATTACTGCCATGAGATTTGCTTTAGCACATATCTAGTGAGGGCAAAATTGAATTTTTCGATTTAGTTTTTGAAAATCACTGAGATTTGGGGCATAATTTCTACTATAACTCACCTAAAACTATCATTTTCTAACTGATATATTTTTCATTCCACTTTGAATACAATGCTTTTTCTTGGCATCAAACTATAGCTAGACCAACCATTATAATACACTCATGTGCCCTTTTCCCATGGTTCCAAGCTTCTAAGATTTTTATATTACTCATTCATTCTGGATAACTACTTACTACTAATTTTGTCTGAGATTAGGTGCAGATTATACTTCTGTTTATCATTTCTCTGGGTGGAAAATTTCCAGGAAGGAAAGTGTGTAGAAATGAACTTAGTCCATTACATTTGTAACTATCTTTAATTCATGGTCACAGATTTTATTAGAGTATGGTTTGTCTATTATCTATCCAAGAATTATTTTATTAAAAATTAAAATAATAACCCAAATTTGACGTTTGGTTTGTCTGCGTTTAGAATGTGTTGAGCAGTGTGAACAGAAAGTCTAGGTTTTCACTCGTGTTTTCTTAATTTTTTGCAAATGTCTCATGTGCGTTCAGTTCAATTTACAAATGTGAATAAGTTTTATCTAACAATTTAAAAGTATGTAGCTTTGTTTTCACAAGAAAAACACAGTAATGCATTTATATTTGGTTGGTTTATGAAATGTTCATTTCATCAAAATAACTTTGGTGATAATAGCACTAATATTTGATACAAACAGAGCTGATTTGGGTTTGCATTTCATTCAACTAATGGCAGCAGAGAAATGCCAGACTTTTTAATAAAAAAAGTAGTTTATTTTTCATGAAATATATCTTTCTATGAACATTAGTGTATATATTTCATAATGAAAATTTTTAAAAACAGTTAAATATGACTAAGAGATGGGCATTTCAAAGAGCCATTTACATGGAAATATCTACGTAAGAATACTAAGAATGCATGTCTCTGAGTAATAGAATTTTATGGTTTTCTTAATATTTTGTTCTTTGTGTTTTTCTATGATTCCATATTCAATTCATATGTTATTCTTATCCTAAAAATTTGATCATAAAAATAAAATATCTGTAACTTTTATGCTTTTGCCAAAGACTTTAACCTCACACTTAGATTTTTAAACTAGAAAAAAAAATTAAAAGTAAGAATATTGTCTTCCTTGTTTCTTCATTTCATTTATTTTACAATGAAAATAAATCACTCCTTTTATTAATCATTTTGCTTATTCTATGTTATTAATGAAGTATTAGAGAGGATTAATATGTGACAGATCCACTATATACATAGCGTGTTGTCTCTTTTTGTTTTCTTCTTCCTGCCCTTAATATGTCTGTGTTATACCTTAGCTTGCTCTAAGTATTAATGTTATTGACATCAGTGTATAGATATATTCCATATATTGCAATTTCTCTTTTCTTATGTACCATGATAGATCCAGCTCAAATTTCTTCCCATTTAAGTTTTTCTTGGATCCCTATGGTAAAGACAGATGCTCATTCATTTGTGTATTCTTTCTTCCATTTAGCCAATAATTATTTGCCAATAATTACTATTCCTATTTTGATCCATTCATTCAGTTAAGTGGAGGAAATCAACCACAGGGCTAGAAGCAGTATCTTCATGGAGTTTATATATCAATATAAAAAACATACATTTAAAAATGTATAAAATTGAATTAATGATATAGATAAAGATTTTAAGGTAAATAAGATCTTTCAATTTGATTCAATTAAATAATCTTTCAATTTCAATTCAAATAAAAATTAATTGAAATGATCAATTTAAATTTATAATGTTCATGGATATATTTATTCTTCATTTCTTGTTTGCATTTTATAATATTTTGATGTGTGCCTTTTGCCTTTTTCTCATTACTTCTATTAGTCCAACTGGCTCCCTCTAATTTTCCTTCCCCACTACCTCAATATAAGTGCCAAGAATCATTATAAAGGCACAGTGTAATTATACTAGTAGCAGACTGTCTATGAATAGATAAGTAAAATAAGTTTTGATCAGTGCTGGATATTATTTATTTCAAATTATGACTGTTTTCATTTGAGATGCTTAGAGCTCAAGAATATGTTTACTGTCATACTCACGTATCTGTGAACTGTGAAAATAATCCACAGCTACCATATGTTAAAAGGAATATTTTAGCTGACACATAAAATCTACTTATTTTCAGTTTCCTTCTGCCTTCTTTTTAAAATATATATAATAAAAATTCTACATTGTTAAATCAGCTTTTCATTATAGTTAAATTCAACTGGCATTACTATAATTACTCAAACTATATTTTGTAGCTTTTTCTGCAGCCAGGGACAATACTCCCTCATTCAGATGCTATGGTGGGAGCTGAGTATTTAAACTGAAGACTGATTCTAACCAGTTCTGAGTCCAAAACCAAGGCCTAAAATGGGCCAAGATGGGCCAGGAGAGCATATATACAATATGCTGGATAAATAAGAGAAATCTAAACACCCCAAGAAACACACACACACACACACACACACACACACACACACACATATGTTCAGAAAATATATATATATTCATAAGGGAATGTGTGTGTGTGTGTGTGTGTGTGTGTGTGTGTGTGTGTGTGTGTATTCATAAGAGAAATGGCTCAGTCATATAAGTTTCAATCTAGGGTGTCTGAAAATACTTGTTTTTATGCCTAAACTAAGCAATTCTTGCTTTTCTTATAGTAAACACAGATAGTTAATCACCTTGTATTTTTTCTCCCATGCCTTTTACTAACAAGTAACTGGATTTTGTTAAGAGCAGCAAAGTACTTAGAAAAAAAAAAAGCAGCAGATTTTTCCAAAGACAGAATGACAAATAATGTATGTATACATTTAGATATAGAAGCAAATGTGAATTTCAATAACCTATGGCTTCTGTGTTTATATTTTTCTGACAACTTCTAAAACCAATATTTCACATTAACCTTAATGTTAACATTTACTAATACTTAACATTATTATTTATTTTGAAAGCTTATGCAGTTAATGATTACTGGGATTTTTTAATGGCTCATTAAGAATTTTGCATAATAAAAGTTATTATACTTGTATTTTCAAGGCAATGATCAAGATACTGAAGGCTATATAAAGATTTCTATTTTGCAATATCACCAAGTCTAACTTATCTCAAAGCAGTGTAGTGTAACTTATCACTTATCCAGAATTTTGTATTTCTATTAACGTTTATTTCTAACTATTTAATAGCCTTCTCATATTCAATTTATCTAAACAATTCCCAATTCAAAAAACTATATGCCTGTAACAGTCTAATATTAACTCCCGTGCTCCTCCACTCCAATAAATGGAACCAGCTTCTATCTAGTTCAAGCCAGAAACCTGGAATTTATTATTTCCTCTTCTCTCTCTGTCTCTCTCTTTATCTTTCTCAACCTACAGATTTATTAATCCCAATTATTACTATTTTGAAACTTGAGAAAATACATGAGTCAATTATCCTTTAACTTGTGTTTAAAATTAATAATTTAACAAATATTTGTGACCACACATTGATTAATTGGCACTGCTTGTTTGATAGACTGTAGTAAAATAGCGATGAAAGATAAAAAGCCCACTATTTCTGGACTTTCACATTTTAGAAAGGAACACACATAGTAAAATAAGCACAAACAAAGGTTGCAGTTGTTATAATAAATCTTATCTCAACAATAGATTTACATGTAAATTTGTATTTTTATGATTTAAAAAGTATTTTCAAACTTTTTACACAAGAAAATGTACATTTCAGAATATATGCACTTTCATTTGATGATGAATATATATGCATCTTAAGTAATTAAGGATATATCTAGAAAATTTAAAGTTATAAAAAATTAAACATAACAGAAAATTACTGTTACCTTTCCACAAAAATCTTTCTGACTGAGATTTTGTTTTTTATAAATTAATATTAATAGAACCACAAAGAAGTATAAACTAATGATCCACAAGATAGTGCCTGCCTAGAAAAAAGAAGAGAGATGATTCTCTGAAGTGAATTGATTTTATTATGTGAGGTACTTTCATTAAGTACTCCTGTAGCAGCTCTTGAGCAGCACAATTAAAGAAAACAATATCTTAATTTTTTTTAAAAAAGGAGTATATTTGCTGGCAGGCATTCAATTTAAATCCACAAGATAAAAAAAACGAAACAAAGTTTTTTATTATATCAATTTATGATTATTTCTACCTTGAAGTTTTATACAAAATGTATGCTTCATACATGTTTTCCTATGTAAGTAAAATGATTTTGAACTATTTGTTTTTCATAAGTAGGCAAAAAATATTATATTGCATAAAATGCACATTACTTAATGTTATCTGAGTTTGAAATCAAATACATTTAAATGAATTAAGTAGATCCAGTGTCTTTCACCTTTGTTGTCCACACTTCAGAGCAATGTTGTTGGTGGCACTCCTGAAATCTGGGAGATCAGGGTTTGCCTCCATGTAGGTTATGAGCAACACTCTCAGGAGCAACATGTTTCAATGAGCGAGAGAAGCAGGATTTGACAGAACCAAAAATTGAACAGTAATGCATTTGCAACATCATATTTTCAACCCTATAAAGATTTCTGAAGCTGGAATGATCCTTCCAGTGTGTCCCAAAATAAGACCATCCAGCCAAGCCTTTATATTTCCATATAAACCAACCATTGAATTTTGGCTGTTTTGGAGAAGAAGGATGTATTAGCTCATTTTCACACTGCTATAACAAACTACTTGAGACTGAATCACTTATATCTATATAAAAAGAGAGATGTAATTGACTTACCATTCTACATGGCTGAAAAGAGTGGAAGGTGAGAAGGAAGCAAGGCACATCTTACATGGTGGCATGACAGAGAGTGAGAGCAGACATGCCTCACTTCCAGATCATCAGATCTTATGAGAACTCACTCACTAACCTGAGAACAGCATGTGTGAAATTGCCACCATGATGCAATCACCTCCCACAAGATCCCTCCCTTGACATGTGGGGATTACAATTTGAGATAAAATTTAGTTGGGCACACAGAGCCAAACATATTATTCTGCCCCTAGCCCTTCCCAAATCTCATGCACTTTTCACATTTCAAAACACAATTATGTCTTCCCAACATTCACTCAAAACATTAACTCATTCCAACATACATCTAAAGTCCAAGTCCAAATTCTCATCTGAGACAAGGCAAGTTACTGCCACCTATAAGTCTATAATTATAAACAAGTTACCTATTTCCAAGATACAGTGGGGTATAGGCATTGGGTAAATACTCCCATTCCAAATAGAGTATATTGGTCAGCACAAAGAGACTACAGGCTCCATGCAAGTCTGAAACCCCACAGGGCAGTCATTAAATCTTAAAGTTCCAAAATTATCTTCTTTAACTCCATGTTTCACATTCAAGCCATGTCGATACAACAGGTAGACTCTCAAGGCTTTAGGCAGCTTTGCCCTTGTGGTTCTGCAGGGTACAGACCCATGGCTGCTTTCAAAGACTGGTATTGAGTGCCTGTGGCTTTTCCAGGAGCATAATGCAAGCTTTCAGTGGATCTACCTTTCTGACATCTGGAGGACAGTGACTCTCTTCTCACAGCTTCACTAGGCAGTTTCCCAGTTGGGACTCTGTGTAGGAGCTCCAACACCACATTTCTCCTCCACACTGCCCTAGTAGAGGTTTTCCATGAGTACTCCACCCCTGCAGAAGACTTCTGTCTGGACATGCAGGCATTTCCATACATCATCTGAAATCTAGATGGAGGCTCTCAAAGCTCAATTCTTGTCTTCCGTATATCCTCAGGCCTGACATCACATGGAAGCTACCAAGTCTTGTGGCTTGCACCCTCTGAAGCAATCGCCTGAGCTTTACTTTGGCCCCTTTTAGCCGCAGCTGGAGCTGGAGTGGTTGGGAAACAGGGCACCATGTCCTGATGCTGCACAGAGCAGTGGGGGCCTAGGCCTGGCCCATACAAACATTTTTTCCTCCTAGGCCTCTGGGCCTGTGATAGGATGGGTTGCCATGATGATCTCTGAAATGCCCTGAAGACATTTTCTCCATTCTCTTGGCTATTAACATTCTGCTCCTTGTTACATATGCAAATTTCTACAGTTGGTGCCTTGAATTTCTCCCCAGAAAATGAGTTTTTCTTTTCTACCACATGATTAGGCTGAAAATTTCCCAAATTTTTATGCTCAGCTTTCCTTTTAAAAGTAAGTTTTATTTTGAGACCATCTCTTTATGAATGTATATGACTGTATGCTTTCAGGAAAAGCCAGGTCACATCTTGAATGCTTTGCTGCTTGGAATTTCTTCAGCCAAATACCCTGAATTGTCCCTCTCAAGTTCAAAGTTTCACAGATCTCCAGGGCAGGAGCAAAATGCTTTATCTCTTTTCTAAAGTATAACAAGAGTGACCTTTATTCCAGTTCTCAATAAGTTCCTCATTTCTATCTGAGACCACCTCAGCCTGGACTTACTTTTTCATATTCCTATCAGCATTTTGGTCAAAGCCATTCAACAAATCTCTAAGAAGTTTAAAACTTTCCCACATCTTTCTGTCTTCTTCTGAACCCTACAAACTGTTCCAACCTCTGCTCATTACCCAGTTCCAAAGTTGCTTCTACACTTTCAGGTATCTTTATACAAGTTCCCCAAACTCCTGGAATCAATTTTCTGTATTAGTTCATTTTTATACTACCTGAGACTAGGTAATTTATAAAGTAAAGAAGTTTAATTGACTTATTGTTCCACATGGCTGAAGAGGCCTCAGGAAATGTACAATCATGGCAGAAAGTGAAGGTGAAGCAAGGCATATCTTACATGGTGGCAGAGGAAAGAGCAAGAGTGAAAGTGCCACACTTAAACCATCAGATCGTGTGAGAACTCACTCACTATTATGAGAATAGCATGGGGTAAACCATTCTCACGATCCAATTACCTCCAACCAGGTCCTTCTCTCTACACATTAGGATTATAATTCAAGATGAGATTTGGGTGGGGAAACAGCTAAAGTATATCAGGGGATAATTCTTCATATTAGTGCTCTCCAGCAGAGAAAGTTCCTTAATGGGAAAACTCAGCAGTTAGGCATGTATAGGTGACATTTCCAGCAGTTTTGGAAACGAAAGTCTTCTCTATGTAGAAACTCTGTATAGCACACATTAGCATCTTCTAAAATAATTGAAACATTGAAAATTGATTTTAATGTTGTGAAAGCTCACAGGGCCTGCTCAGCAAATTTTAGTTTCATATATTTTATATTTTCTTTGGCGTTAAAGTTTTATATTTTAATTTTACATACTGAAAATTATCTCTTAAATTATCAGAAACACATATAACAATTTTTAGAAATTAAATGATAATTAATACTAAAAATAAGCAGAAACAACACCATATTCATTGATATGAACTGTAAAAGCAGTAAGAAATAAATGATTTTAATATTTTAACATTTGGACTTTAAACATTGTGTGCACATATTTTACATTCTATTTGGGCATGTGCAACGTATACTCAGATAGGAATAGAATTGGAGCTGCCTGCCTTATTCAAAGGGATGTGTAAAAATGTAAATATATATATGTTTTACTATCAATGTTTCTGTCCAATTCAAGAAAGTCATTTTTATCTTTGAATTCTGAACATAAAATTTCTTACTTGGGAAAATACTACATTTTCTCTAGAAAAACTTTTTCTAACTATCTGAAGAACATCCTGCAAAATTATGTCAGACAGTGTTCTTATATATCTTAATATGTATTTTAATTATAGTTTGGCTACCTATTAGAATGTATGCTTTAAATTTTTTTTTATTATTTTGAGGATATTGTTCCACTGTCTTCTAATAATACATTCAGTATTGATAATAATATAGCTAGATGAATAAATATTAACAAATATATATATAACTTTTTATTGCCTCTGTATAGATTAACTGTAATTCTCCCCTTTTGAAGATACATAGGATTTTCTGCTTTCTTGAATGTTCAAAATATCTAAGAGTAAAGATTTCCTTAATATCTGAACCATTCTTACCTCGTCTTGAATACTAACTTTACACTCTTCTCTCTGATCTCTTTTTCTATTAGCCAAATGTTGCAATTCCTAAGAGTTCTTTTCCAATTTAGAACTTATTTTACATAAATTCCTTCTCCATATGTCTTCATAACATGCTCATATTATGAGCTAGAAGACAAAGTTAGAAGATAAAAAAAATTCCTCATAAAGAATAATGAATTATTCTTCATAAAGAGGATTTTTTTTGTCTTCTAGCTCATAATATGCTTCTTTACTGTGTCTATTATATACTTATTTTATCTATTATTTTATTTCTCCATAATCACTTTCAGTTTATTGACTCTGTTTCCTGCAACTTTTCTATTTTTTCTCTTTTATGATGCTGACTTTCTTTGAATACTTCATGATTCTTGGTTATATGCTCACTTTGTAATTGAGTTTTCCTAGTCTATTTTTCTGTTGAATCTGCACAGTCAGTCTAGGCATGTATGGGATCATAGAACTACTAGCTCTTTGCTGTCTAAATGAAAGGGAGTCATGGCACAGAACTTAGTGGGAGACTTCAGTCTACTCATAAACATTGCTGGAAGAACAGAAACTTCTGTTGTTTTAACCTAAGGTCTCATATCTTCTTCTCTAGGGAGAAGGAAGCTCCCATTGTTTTCACATTCCTGCTGCCTCTCTCAGGAAGAATGAGAAAGGATGTGCATAAATCAACAATTTTAAGCTTCTGCAGTAATCACTCTTAGGTCACCAGATTATACGCTATATAGCTGGTGCAGAAATATAGAAAACTGTTCAGGTAGGAATAAAACATGAAGTCAAAGATGTTATATCAATTTAGGGATTACAGTTTCACCAAGGAAGAAAGTTTACTAGTGCTAACCTTTTAGAGAAATAATCAACAAATAAAGACTGGAAACCATTTCCTGGATTTTCTATCTGGAGATCTTCAGTAACTCCTTCCATGGAATATTAATTGGTGTAATGGGATAGAAGGCAGATTTGGGCAGTCAAGGAGACAATTATAAAAATTATTTAGGAAATCAAGTCAGCAAGTATAGATAGTGTTTTTAAGTGATTAACTGAATAGGAAAGAAGTGATTTAAATGTAGAACTAGAGATTATTGCAGGCGTCTTTTGTTCCTTATCCAATAACTATTTTCACCTTCTGTTTTGTAACAAAACCTTGATGTTTATCAAGGAAGCTGTGGTTGATAAGATTCTAAAAAGGACCTCATATCTTTACACTTGTATAATTCCCTCTTCTTTGAGTGTGTGTGAAACCTGTGAATATGATGAGCTATCTCTCCCTTGATTGTAATTGTGTTATATGGCATTGTCGATGTTAACGTAGAAGGATCATCTAGGTGGGCCTAATGTAATCACATGAGCCCTTTAACAGCAATGGGCTTCCTCCAGCTGGTAATAGAAGAGGAAGACAGAAAGATACAGTTCACTTCAATGACCTTCACTTCCATTCATTTTATTGCAAATGATTAGATCTCATTATTTTTTTATTGCTGAATAGTACTCCATTGTGTATAAGCACCACATTTTCTTAACCTATTCACCTATTTATGGACATTTGGGTTGTTTCCAAATCTTAGCTATTGTGATCAGAGCTGCAACAAACATAGGAGTGCAGTTATCACTTCAATATATTTATTTCACTTCTTTTGGTCATATACTCAGCAGTGAGATTGCTGGTTCATATGATAGCTTTATTTTTAGTTTTTTGAGTAACCTCCCAATTGTTCTCCATAGTGGTTGTACAAATTTACATTCCCACCAAAAGTGTACAATGGTTTCATTTTCTCTACATCCTCGCCAGCATTTTTTGTAGGCTATCTTTTAGGTATAAGCAATTTTAACTGGGATACAATATCTCATTGTAGTTTTGATTCGCATTTCTCTGATGATCAATGATGTTAAGCATCTTTTCAAATGCCTGTTTGCTATTTTCATCAGATTATTATTTTTTTTCTAGAGATTTGTTTAAGCTTTTTATATATTCTGGTTAGTAATCCCTTGAATCCCTTGTCAAATGGATTATCTGCAAATATTTTATTCTATTCTGTGGGTTATCTCTTCACTGTGTTGATTGCATCCTTTGTTTTACAGAAGCTTTTTAACTTGATGTGATCCCATTAGTCAATTTTTGCTTTGATTGTCTGTGTTTGTGGGATATTGCTCAAGAAATCTGCGCCCAGAGCAATGTCCTGGAGACTTTTCCCAATGTTTTCTTGCACTAGTTTCATGGTTTGAGTTCTCTTATTTAAGTCTTTAATCAATTTCGTTTTCAGTTTTGTATATGATGATAAAGGTCTAGTTTCATTCTTCTGCACATGGACATCTAGTTTTCTTAGCACCATTTATTGAAGAGATTATCTTTTCCTTATTGTATATTATTGGCAACTTGGTTGAACATGAGTTCACCATAAGTGTGTGAATTCGCTTCTGGGTTTTCTATTCTGTTCCACAGGTCTATGTGTCTGTTTTTACTCCAGTACTATGATGTTTTGGTTACTATAGATCTGTAGTATAATTTGGAGTCTGATAGTGTGATGCCTCAAGCTTTGTTTTTTTAGCTCAGAATTGCTTTGGTGATTTGGGGTTCTTTGTGGTTCCAAGTAAATTTTAGGATTGTTTTTTCTATTTCTATGAAGAGCATCGTTGATATTTTTATATGGATTGCAGTGGATCTGCATGTTGCTTTGGGTAGAATGGAAATTTTAGCAATAATAATTCTTCCAATCCATAAACATGGAATATTATTATTATTATTTTTATTTTTGGTGTCCTCTTCAATTTTCTTCATCAGTTTTTTATAGTTTTTATTATAGAGATCTTTCACTCCTTTGGTTAATTCTTAGGTATTTAATTTTATGTGTGGCTATTTTTAATGGTATTACTTTTTAAATTTCTTTTCACATTGTTTATTGTGGGCATATAGAAATGCTACTAGTGTGTGTATGTGGATTTTTGTATCCTGGAACTTTATTGAATTTGTCAAATAGTTTTAATAGTTTTCTTGTAAAGTCTTTAGGTTTTTCCCCAAATAAGATCATATCATCTGCAAACAATGATAATTTTACTTCTTTCTTATGTCTTTTATATATTTCTTTTGTCTGATTCCTCTGGCTAGGACTCCCAATATTATGTCGAATAACAGTAGTGACAGTGGACATCCTTTTCGTGTTCCAGATCTTAGAGGAAATCCTTTTAGATTTTCTCCATTCAGTACGATACTAGCTGTGGGTGTGTTATATATGGCTTTTATTATGTTAAGGTATGATTCTTCTATCCCCAGTTTTTTTTTTTGTTTGTTTGTTTGTTTTAGGGTTTTTATCATAAAGGGATATTGAATTTTATCAAAAATTTTTAACAGCAATTCAAATTATTACATCGTTTTTATCCTTTCATTCTGTTGACATGATATATCATGTTGATTAGTTTGTGTATGTTGAACCATTCTTGCATATCAGGAGTGAATTCCACTTGCTCATGATGAATGAGCTTTCTAATGTGCTGTTGAATTCAGTTTGCTAGTATTTTTCTGAGGATTTTTGCATCAGAATTAATCATGTATATTTGCCTGTAGTTTGCTTTTTTTCTGGTTTTAGTATCAGGCTAGCACTGGCTTCAAAAAATGAATTGGAAAGTATTCCCACGTCCTCTATTTTTCAGACTATTTTGAGTCTGATTGGTATTATTTCTTTAAATTTTAGGAAGAGTTCAGCAGCAAAGGCTTCAGATCCTTGCTCTTTTTACTAGGAAATGTTTTGTTATGACTTTTATCTCATTATTTGTAATTGATCTGTTCAGGTTTTGGATTTATTACTGATTCGATCTTGGTAGGTTGCATGTATCTAGGATTTTATCCATTTCTTCAAGATTTTCCAATTTACTGGCATACAGTGACTCATCATAGCCACTAACGACCTTTTGTATTTCTACAATATTAGTTGTAATGTCTCCTTTTTCATTTCTGATTTTATTTATGTGGATTTTTTTTCTCTCTTTTTTTAAACAGTCTGGCTAACACTTTGTCCAGTTTGTTTAACTTTTTGAAAAACCAACCTTTTGTTTCATTGATTTTTTTGTATTTTTTATTTCAATTTCATTTATTTCTGCTCTGATATGTAGTATTTCTTTTCTTCTACTAATTTTGGGTTTGGTTTCCTCTTGCTATTTTTAGTTCCTCAACATCAATTGTTAGGTTGTTTAAAGTTTCTCCTCATTTTTGAGGTAGGCAGTTATAGCTATAAACTTCCCTCTGACTATGGCTTTTGCTGTATCTCACAGGTTTTGTTATGTTGCGTCTAACGGGGTTTACGTACTGCCGAGAGCGTATGTAAATAATTCATTATTATTTGCTTTAATATATTTTCTAATTTTCCTCTTAATTTCTTTATTGGCCCACTGGTCATTCAGGAAAATATTATTTCAATTCCAACTAGTTACATAGGTTCCAAAATTTTTCTTGTTACTAATTTCTAGTTTTATACCATTGAGGGCAAAGAATATACTTGAGACTGTTTCAAGTTTTTTGAATGTTTTAAGACTTGCCTTGTTAGTGAAAATATCATCTATCCTTGAGAATGATTCATGTGCTGAGAAAAAGAATGTATATTCTGCTGCTCCTGGGTGAAATGTTCTGTAAATATCTATTAGAAACATTTGGTTTACAGTTCTGTTTAAATTAAATGTTTCCTTGATAATTTTCTACCTGAATAATCTGTCCAATGCTGAAAGTGTAGTGTTGAAGTCTCCAGTTCTTATTGTATTGGGGCCTCTCTATCTCTTTAGTTCTAATAATATCTGCTTTACATATCTGCCTTATCCACTCTTGGGTGCATATATATTTAAAATTGTTATATTATCTCATTGTATTTATTCCTTAATCATTATATAGTGACTTTGTTTATCTTTTTTTATAGTTTTTGTTTTAAAATCTACTTTTTCTGATATAAGTGTAGTAACTCCTGTTTTCAGTTTCCATTGATATGAATTTTTTATCCCTTTATTTTCAGTATATATGTGGCTTTATAGATGAATAATGGATCTTGTGTTTTCATTCATTTAGCCTGTCTATATCTTTGAATAGTTTAGTCCATTTACATTTAGTGTTATTATTGATAAGTGAGGACGGACTCCCGCCATTTTGTGATTTGTTATTTGTTTTTTGATTGTTCTTCCTTTTTTATTCTATTCTTGTCTTCCTCTAGTGAGGATAATTTTCTCCAGTGCTATGATTTATGTTTTTGGTTTTTATTTTTTGTGTACCCATTGTGTGTTTTTTGGTTTGAGGTTGTCATGGATCTTGCAAGTACTATCTTATAACCCATTATTTTAGACTAATAACAACTTATCACTATTTGAATAAACAAACAAAAAGAAAAGTAATAAAAATCTTACCTTAACTTCATTCTCCACCATTTAACTTTTTATTCTTTCTGTTTATACTTCATTGTACTGACTATGTCTTGAAACATTGTTGTAGTTATTTTTTATTGGTTCTTCATTTAATCTTTCTACCTTGGGTAAGAGTAGTTTATACATCACAGTTACTTATTGCTTTTAGGATCATTGCTTTATCCTTGAACTTTGGGAGTTTGATTATTAAATGCCTTAAGATAGTCTTTTTTGGGTTAAATGTGTGTGATATTTTATAATCTTCTTATACTTGGATATTGACATCCTTCTTTAGGTTTGGGAAGTTCTGTGTCATTACCCCTTTGAATAAACTTTCTATCCCTATTTCTTTTTCTGCTTTCTCTTTAAGGCCAATATGTCTTAGATTTGTCCTTTTGATGCTATTTTTTAGATCCTGTAGGAATACTTCATTGTTTTTATTCTTTTTCTTTCTCCACTACTAACAGACTATGATGCACTCTTTAATATGCCAATGACATTTTTCAGCTCTAGAATTTTTGCTTAATTCTTTTTAATTATTTCATTCTCTTTATTAAATTTGTCTGATAGAATTCTGAATCCCTTCTCTATGATCTTGGATTTCTTTGAGATTCCTCAACATAGGTATTTCGAATTTCCTGTCTGACAGGTCACATGTCTGGTTTTCTCCAGGATTAGTCTCTGGTGCCTTATTTAGGTCATTTGGTGAGGTCATGTTTTGCTGTATGGTATTGATACTGGTAGATGTTCTTTGATGTCTGGACATTAAAGAATTAGGTATTTATTGTAGCTGTCCTTCTTGGGAAGGCTTTTCAGATTTTTGAAGGGACTTGGGTACTGTGATCTAAGCTGTTTCTGCTTTAGGTGGGGTACCCTAAGCTCAGTAATGCTGAGCTACCTAAAGTTAAAGGTGGAGTAACACAAGCACCCCTCTGGTCACTACCACTAGAATTGAACTGGATCTGGGTCAGACCTGATGACAGCATAGCACTGGTTCTTCCCCAAGGCCTGCTGTAATCACTCCCTGGCTACTGCTTATGTTCAGGCAATGACCTGGGGCTCTATAATTAGCAGCTGTCAATGACACCCAGACCTGTGTCATTCCCTTTAAGGCAGAAAGGTCCCCAGGTCCTGGATAAGTCCAGAAGTGCTATCTAGGAGTCAAGGATCCAGAGTCAAAAACCTTAGAAGTCTACCTGATATTCTATTGTATTCTAGCTGAACTGGCACTCAAATCAAAAGAGGCAGTCTTACTCACTCTTCTCACCCCTTTCCAAAGGCAAAAGGGCCTCACTCCATAGCCATCACCACCTCTGAAAATGAGGAGTACTGCTTGACTACCACCAGTGTTCCTTCCCTTAAGGCCAGTGGTGATGGCCTAGGCAATTCAGGACTTTTTTTTCTATCTCTCCAGTGCCTTTTTCAGCAATATAAAGCTAAAATTAGGTACTATGAGTACTCATCTGATTTTTTTATTCTTATGATGTGTTCTTTTCTGTGTAGATAATTGTTAACTTGGTGTCCTCATGGAAGGGTGGGGAGCAATCAGTGAACATTTCTATTTTTCCCTCTTGCTCCTTATGGAATATTTTAAAAAGCTTTGTATGGCAACCCAGAACACCTAACAGAATATCCCTCAGAGAAATGTCAAATCATAATTTATTAACAAAATGCTCAGATGATTCCTATCCATGCCAGAGTTTAAGAATGACTAGATTAGAGGTGTTCATTAGGCAAAACAAACAAACAACAAAAAAAAGGAAAGTAGGAATGAGCATATGAGGAAGGAGGGAAGATATAGTAGTTTTATTTAGAAGAAGAAGATGTATTTCTATTTTGTAACATGGAGCCCATCTATATAGTGACAAAGTTCAAGGTGTGAACATGGAAGAGATTTTCTCAAGTTCAGTGAAAATATAAGTCATTGTAATTGAGGTCAAGAAAGAGTGATGCCTTTTTCTATGGTGCAAATGGACTCTAATGACAAAATGCACAGAAGTCTCCATATTATTTATAAATGTTTAATTCAGCATAAAGGAGTGTGCAAGTCAAAGTAAGAGTTTCATTAATGTTTTTAGGCTATTTCAGCACTAGGATATAAATGATATGCATAATAAGAAATCAACCATTACCCTTTTATTTCTCTACTATCAATAGTGACATGTTAGCAAGTTGATGTCAAGATCTGCTAGCAATGTCATTGAAAGTTACTAACTTCTGCCCAGTGAGCTGTGATGAAAAACTATTTTTGATTACTACATTAACACTTGGGCATCACATTCAGGCAGGAACATGGCAGAAAATGAAAGCATGAAGAAAGGGAATCATGGACAAAAACGTTTATCAAATGTAGTTAGGAAAGGAGGTCCAATAATAAATTTCCATCTTTTGAGTGTTGAACCAATTGAAGAATAAGGAAAATGTCATTTAGATATAAATCATATGTCTTTATTACAATATTGGAAAATATGGTCTGTGTTGCAAGAAAGCAGAAACTTGAAACTGATTAATCCAGTTTGTCTTAGTCTGCTCTGGCAACTATAACAAAATACTAGCGGCAAAGTGGCTTAAGCAACAGAATTTTACTTTTCACAGTTCCAGAGGCTGAGAAGTTCAAGATCAAAGGGCTGGCAGATTTGCTGTCTGGTGAGGACTCACTCCCTAGCTTGCAGACAGTCACCTTCTCACTGTGTGTTTATGTAGACTTTCCTTGGTATGTGTTTACAGGGAAAGAGAGAGATAATTCTCTCTTCCTCTACTTATAAGAGCATTAAACCCATCATCAACACCCGCTTCCCAGTCCCTGCATAATCTAATGTAAACCTAATTACCTCCCAAAGGCCTTCACCTCCAAATATCAGCATATTGAAAGCTAGAGCATAAACATGAATTTTGAGGGAACACAAACATTCATCCCATTATACAGTCGCTGGCAGTAATGGAGTACTGCACGCCTTCTGTATGGTGACTTCACTGCTACGCTAACTGTATGATTGAGAACAACTAACATAGCATATTAAGCCTATATCAACATAGAAATAGGAAGAAGGAGAGCTACAGATATTTACTTGCTTTTCAAAATTTATCTTTTTATCACATAATGAAGGGACATAATGAGGAATAAAATGTTGTACCGTTAGAAAACTTGTATTACTCTGGCCTATTTACCAAGTCATCCAAAAGTTTTGAGTTGGGTCCAGAACAGGAGAAGGCTCTGAAACAGGTCCAGGCTGCTGTGCAAGCTGCTCTGCCATTTGGGCCATATAACCTAGCAGATCCAATGGTGTTTGACATTTCAGTGGCAGACATAGATGTTGTTTGAAGCCTTCAAACAACAAGCCCCCATAGGTGAATCACCGAATAGGCCTCTAGGAGCTCAGAGCAAAGCCCTGCTATCTTCTGCAGGTAACTACTCTCCTTTTGAGAGACAGCTCTTGGCCTGTTACTAGGCTTTGGTGGAAACTGAACATCTGACTGTGGGTCATCAAGTCACCATGCAGCCTGAACTGCCTATCATGAACAAGGTGCTTTCTGACTTATCTAGCTACAAACTGTTCATGCATAGCAACATTCTATCATCAAATGTAAGTGGTATATATGTGCTTGGGCTTCAGCAGGTCCCGAAGGCACAAGTAAGTTAAATGAGGAAATGGCTCCAATGCCTATGGTCTCCACTCCTGCCATCCTGCCTTCTCTCCCTCAGCCCGCACCAATGGCCTTATGGGAAATTCCCTATGGTCATGTGACAGAGGAATAGCAGACTAGGGCCTGGTTCACAGATGGTTCTGTACAATATGAAGGCACCAACGAAAGTGGACAGCTGCAGCACTACAGTCCCTTTCTAGGACATCCCTGAAGGACAGCAGTGAAGGGAAATCTGCCCAGCGGGCAGAACTTCAAACAGTGCACCTGCTGTGCACTTTTCATGGAAGGAGAAATGGCTGGATGTGCAATTATGTACTTATTTACGGGTTGTAACCAATTGCTTGGCTGGGGGATGGTCAGGGACTTGGAAAAAGCATCATAGAAAAATTGATGACAAAGAAATTTAGGGAAGTGCTATGTAGATGGACCTCTCTGAGTGGTCAAAAACTTTAAAGATATTTGTATCCCATGTGTGTGTTCACTGACAGATGAACTCAGCAGAGGAGGATCTTAAGAATCAAGTGGATAGGATGGCCCATTTTGTGGATACCACTCATTCCCCAGCTACCCCTGTCATCGTCCAATGGGCCCATAAACAAAGTGGCCAGGGTGGCAGGGATTGAGGTTACGCATGGCCTCAGCAATGTGGACTTCTACTTATCAAGACTGACCTGACTATGGTTACTGCTGAGTGCCAAATTTGCCATCAGCAGAGACCAACACTGGGCCCTCAATACGGCACCATTCCTCAGGGTAATCAGCCAGCTACGTGGTGGCAGGTTGACTATTCTGAAATTCTTCCATCATGGAAAGGGCAGAGGTTTGTCCTCACTGGAATAGACACTTACCGGATATGGGTTTGCTTATCCTGCACCCAATGTGTCAGACAAGACTACCCTCCATGGACTCACAAAATGCCTTATCAACCATTACAGTGTTACACACAGCATTGCCTCTGACCAAGGTACTCACTTTACAACTAAAGAAGTGTGTCAGTGGGCTCACACTTATGGAATTTACTGGTTTTACCATGTTTCCCATCATCCTGAAGCAGCTGAATTGATAAAATGGTGAAGTGACCTTTTAAAGTCACAATTACTATGGCAACTAGATGACAATACTTCACAGGGTTGGGGCAAAGTTCTCCAGAAGGCCATGTATACTCGGAATCAGCCTTCAATATATGGCACTGTTCCTCGCATAGCCAGGATTCATGTGTCCGGGAATCAAGGGGTGGAAGTGGAAGTCGCATCACTCGTCATCACCCCTAGTGATCCACTGGCAAAATTTTTGCTTCCTTTTCCTGTGACATTACGTTCTTCTGGCCTAGCGGTGTTAGTTCCAGAGGGAGGAATGCTGCCACCAGGAGACACAACAATAATCCCATTAAACTAGAAGTTCAGATTGCCACCTGGACAATTTGGGTTCTTCCTACCTTTAAGCCAACAGGCTAGGAAGGGAGGTACAGTGTTGGTGGGGGCGATTGACCCAGACTACCAAGATGAAATCAGTCTACTACTCTACAATGGAGGTAAGGAACAGTATGAATGGAATACAGGAGTTCCATTAGGGCATCTATTAGTGTTACAATGCCCTGTGAATAAGGTCAATGAGAAACTACAAGAGCCCAATCCAGACAGGACTACAAATGGCCCAGACCCTTCAGGAATGAAGGTTTCTGTCACTCCACTTAGAAAAAATCCATGACCCACTGAGATGCTTGCTGAAGGCAAGGGAAATACAGAATAGGTAGTAAAAAAGATAGTCATCAATACCAGCTTCATGACCACGTGCAGCTGCAGAAATGGGTACTGTAATTTTCATGAGTATTTTCTCATTCTTTTGTTAAAAACATGTGTGTGCATGCATACAATTGTACCAAGAAAATACCTTCATTTTATTTTTTTCCTTTATCATATGACATAAGATTTATTAACTTCATATCAGCATTTAAGTATTGTTAACTTTATGTAATATTATTTGGGTTGGGGATTGATGCATTTACAGTTGTACAAAAGATAGTTATATTATGTTAGGCATAATTATGACCTTATTATAGTCTTTATTTGAAGATTATTTGTAGTCTCAGGAGATGAGTATGGGTTCGAGTTGACAAAAGGTGGACTTGTGATGGTTAATACTGTCAATTTGATTGGACTGAAGGACACAAAGTATTGATCTTGAGTGTGTCTGTGCAGGTGTTGCCAAAAGAGATTAATATTTGAGTCGGTGGGCTTGGCAAGGCAGACCCACCCTTAATTGGGTCGGCACCGAGTAATCAGTTGCCAGCAAATATAAAGCAGATAGATAAGCATGAAAAGGAGAGACTGGCCTAGCCTCCCAGCCTACATCTTTCTCCCATGCTGGACACTTCCTGCCCTTGAACATCAGACTCCAGGTTCTTCAGTTTTGGGACTCAGACTGGCTCTTCCTGCTCCTCAAGCTTGCAGACAGCCTATTATTGGACATTGTCATCATGTAGGTTAATACTTAATAAACTCATATATATTCTATTAGTTCTGTTCCTCTGGAGAATCCTAATACAGATCCCTTCTTAATAAAGAAAAATCAGGAGTGGAAATATTTATACCAGTTAATATTTCACAGATTATGAATATCTTAAATTATTGGTTTTAATTATTCATCTCATGTAAGCGTTAGTTGTAGGCAACTTATTTGGGTAAGATGTTAGCAGTCTATTCAGGACAATTCTATTTTGAACTTCATAAGTCTTTTTGCCCCATACCAACTACTGTGACATTCGGTATGCAAAAGAGATGGCTAGACCAGGTGCAGTGGCTCACGCCTGTAATCCTAGCACTTTGGGAGGCTGAGGTGTGTGGATCATGAGGTCAGGAGATCAAGATCATCCTGGCTAACACGATGAAACCCCCATCTTTACTAAACATGCAAAAAATAGTCGAGTGCGGTGGCATGCACCTGTAATACCAGCTACTCAGGAGGCTGAAGCAGTAGAATCACTTGAAGCCAAGAGGCAAAGTTTGCAGTGAGCTAAGATTTTACCACTGCACTCCACGCTGGGCAACAGAAGAAAAGAGATAGCTTAAGTCCACTACAGAATCATTCTAGCTGCTGGAAGTAGATTGATGGCTCACAAGAAATGACCATCTTAATCCTGAGAATCTATAAATGTGTTACGCTACATGTTATATTAATTTCTTGTGTCTGCGGTAACAAAGTGTCACAAGCTGTGTGGTTTAAAACAATAGAAGTTTATTCTCTCACAGAGAATGAGACTGGAAGTTTCAGAGAGGAGAATTTCAAAATCAAGGTATCAGCAAGGCCATGTTCCCTCGGAGGCTGGACACCAATACTTGGCATTCCTTTAGTTGCAGCTGTTTTATTCCAATATCTGCTTTTTCCATTGCATGCTGATTTCACTGTATGTCTCTGTGTCCAAATTTTTCTCTTCTTCTGAAAATACTTCTCATACTGGTTTAAAGCCTACCCTAATGACTTCCTCTTACCTTGAATATATCTGCAAAGATCTCATTTCCAAATAAGGTCACATGCACAAATACAGGTGTTAGGACTTCAACATTCTTTCTGAGAAACAGTTTAACCCATAACACATGTCAAAGGAAAATTAAGTTTGAAAATAGAATTAAAATTGCTAATCAGATGTCCTTAAAATAAGGAGACAATCCTGGATTGTCTAGGTAGCATATTTAGTTGGCCCCAATATGATTTTAATGAAATAACAGTAACAGAGGGAGGTAGAAATATGTCAAAGACAGAGAAGAAGATGAGATGACTGAAGCACAGAACTAAAAAGATAACAACTTGGGAAGTACTTAGCCCCAGTTTGCTGGCTTTGGAGGAGACAAAAAGTAGCCGTAAGCCAACAAATTAGGGTGGGTAGGATCTAGAAACTGGAAAAGAAAATGTAATGGGTTTTCTCCTAGAGTCTCCAGAAAGAATGCAACCCTGCCAACATCTTGATTTCAATCCATTTCAGACTTCTGACGTCTAGAACTTTAAGATAATAAATTCATGTTATTTTAAGCCACTGAGTTTGGGATAATTTGTTACAGCAACAATAGGAAAATAAAACGATCACTATGAAAAATTTAACAAATTATTTAACCATTTTCTTCCTTAAATTTACCCTTTAAAAACTTGGCACAATGCCCACTAATAGCCACTAAACAGAGACAAACTATATTATATCCTAAAATCCTGCAAATTAACTATAGCATATTATATACAAAAATCTTGCAATTCAGAGTAGTACACAGACCACCAATATGCACATTACTTGTATTCTTAGAAGTGAAGAATATCACATCTCCAGAACTTAAGAGTTTATGAATCAGAATCTACATATTAGCATGATCACCAGGTGATTCTTAAGCGCATTAAAATTTGAGAAACCCTAGTGCATAGCGCCTTCAAAATTAGAGATAACAAAGATAACTTTTTGACTCTGTAATGGACTTTCTAGTAAGTCTTGACATAAATTTTATTTTGAGCATATATCCTCTTCAAGATATCCTCAATGTTTCTATAAAATATATTGACTGCCAGTAACTGATGTTACACTTCAGATGAAGCTGGGAAATTATTTTAAATTTTGCTTTCTTATTTTTTTTATTTCAAAAGCCAGTTTTAAAGCCCTTTTTGATAAAACCACCTTTTATTGCTGTATCAAATCATTTTTTATTTACTTATTTACTTGTTTATTTAATTGAGATGGAGTCTCACTCTGCTGCCCAGGTTGGAGATAAGTGGTGCAATCTAGGCTCACTGCAATCTCCACCTCCCGGGTTCAAGAGATTCTCCTGCCTCACCCCTCCCAAGTAGCTGAGATTACAGGCGTCTACCACCATGCCCAGCTAATTTTTGAAATTTCAGTAGAGATGAGGTTTTAGCATATTGGCTGGTCTCGAACTCCTGACATCAGGTGATCCACCCTACTGGGCCTCCCAAAGTGCTAGGATTACAGGCTTGAGCCACTGTGCCCAGTTGTTGATTTTTAAATTAAATTTTTTCTCTAAAAAAATACTACACTTTAAAAAACCAAAACTACTTTAATTTTGCTAAATATCATCTTATTAAATGTTGTGTTAGTTTTTTAAATTATAAATATACTACACATTGTAAAGAGTTTGAAAAAATGTAACAAATTATACGGCAGAAAATAAAAGTTATGCATTTTCCAGGCTTACATTATATTCAATTTTATAAAAGGTTACTTTTTTATACCAAAAGTGCCCAAACAAAAGAAACCCAGAAAACATATTGTTACTTAAAATATTAATAAAAATAGATAATGGCCACTATTAATTTTATACATTTTTTCTTTTATACTTAGAAAGGTAGCAATAATTAAATTTTTCAGTCTCAGCAAAGTCCTATTCAAATTTTATATTATTAGATGAGGTCATTATTAACTACTTCTTTATACAAAACTTATTGAAACAGAAGACTTTTATTTTATATTGGTATGTGAATCTGAGGTCTTAAAAAACTATATTACATATTTACACACACACACACATTCACTCAAAAACACTCATGTACTTCAACATACACACTCACATATACATATAATTGAATATTACAGAAAAAAGTGTGAGCAATGATTACTGAATGAATAAATTGTGGATGATTATTTATCATATATATATTTGTCTCTTTCTTTTCTTTTTTGTTATACTTTATAAGGTCTGGGATACATCTACAGAATGTGCAGGTTTGTTACATAGGTACACGCGTGCCATGGTGATTTGCTGCACCCATCAATCATTCATCACATTAGGTATTTCTCCTAATGTTATACCTCTCTTAGTCCCCCACCCCTGACAGGCCCTGCTGTGTGATGTTCTCCCCCGCCCCCTGTGTCCATGTGTTCTCACTGTTCAGCTCCCATTTATGAATGAGAGTATTTGGCCTTTGGTTTTCTGTTCTTGTGTCAGTTTTTTGAGGATGATATTTCCAGCTTTATCCATGTCCCTGCACAGGACATGAACTCATCCTTTTTTATGGCTGTAAAGTAAGTATTCCATGGTGTATAAGTGCCACATTTCCTTATGCAGTCTATCACTGATGGGCATTTGAGTTGGTTCCAAGTCTTTGGTATTGTGAACAGTGAATCCTTTAGTATATACTAGTAATGGGATTGCTGGGTCAAATGGTATTTCTATTTCTAGCTCCTTGAGGAACTGCCACACTATCTTACACAGTGGTTGAACTAATTTACACTCTCACCAACAATGTAAGAGCATTATCATTTTTCCACATCCTCTCCAGCATCTATTGTTTCCTGACTTTTTAATGATCAACATACTAACTGGCATGAGATGGTATCTCATTGTGGTTTTGATTTGCATTTCTGTAATGATCAGTAATGAGCTGTTTTTCCATGTTTGTTGGCTGCATAAATGTCTTCTTTTGAGAAGTGTGTGTTCATATCCTTCACCCACGTTTTGATGGGGTTATTTTCCCTGTAAATTTGTTTAAGTTCTTTGTAGATCCTGGATATTAGCTCTTTGTCAGATGGATAGGTTGCCTATTCACTATGATGGCAGTATCTTTTGCTGTGCGGAAGCTCTTTAGTTTCGTTAGATCCCATTCTAGAGATCTATTTGATCTCCCTTCTAGAGAGGCATTCTGGCCACACATGGCTTTGCTGAGCTATGGTGAGCTCTGCCCAGTTCAAACTTCTTGGCAACTTCGTTTACACAGGGAGGGTAAAACTACCTACTCAAGCCTCAGTAAGGGTGGATGCCCCTCCACAACCAAGCTCAAGAATCACAGGTCGACGTTAGATTGCTGTGCTGGCAACAAGAATTCAGGCCACTGGATCTTAGTTTGCTGGCTCCGTGGGGGTGGGATCTGCTGACCTAGACCACTTGGCTCCCTGGCTTCAGCCCGCTTTCCAGGGAGTGAACGGTTCTGTCTCCCTGGCGTTCCAGGAGCCACTGGGGTATGAAGAAAAAAAATAAATTCCTGCAGTAGTTTGGTGTCTACCTAAATGGCTTCCCAGTTTTGTGCTTGAAACCCAGAGCCCTGGTAGTGTGGGCACCCAAGGGAATCTCCTGGTCTACTGGTTGCAAAGTCTGTGGGAAAAGCATAGTATCTGGGCTGGAGTGCATCTCAAGTCAGGATCCCTCGGGACTTCGCTTGGCTAGGAGAGGGAATTCCCCAATCCAGCCCCAATGAGAAGAGTTGGGTACCTCAGTTGGAAAGGCAGAAATCACCTGTTTTCTGCGTCATTCTCACTGGGAGCTGCAAACTGGAGCTGTTCCTATTCAGCCATCTTGCCAGCTGGGCCCTTCTTCTTTATATGTTTTTAAACATATTTTCTGAACTGACCATAAATTACTACTGAGGTCAGAAACTAAAAGTTAAATTATCTTGTTTTACTTTCATCTTTATTCATGTATAAATAATGTTAAAGCAAAATTTACAAACACATATAAATATTATCCAGTTGCAGTTGTTAATCCTTTGCCCTTGCAGAAATACCTTCGTTGTAGAGAATAATATTTAAAAGACACTTTTCTATCTTTTAATGCAAAGCTGTATTTATTGTAATGTTTCACTGAAATATAATAAAAGATTTATGAAATACAGAAGCCAAATCAAACAAAATGATTACTTAGTTATAAACCTTTTTATAATATTGAGCATAGCCGTACTTAAAAAGGTAATTAAAAATACATGTTTATTTTTAAATAAAAATTTATATTAATCTAACATTTTATAAATCAAAAATTAAATGGTAATATTTCTACTCCAGAATATATTTAAAACCGGTTTACAGGATATGTTATAGTTAACTGTATTTATAAAATCCTACAATTTCTTAATAGCTTATTCATGTCTCTCATCTCTCTGTTTATCGATCTCCACACACATATATAGTTTAATTGAGGCAATGAAACACTAAATTAGAAATAAGAGATCAAGATAGACAGAAGTTCTAATCTATTAACCTGATAAGATATGTTGAGATAGTAAAATGTTCTTGATGAATTTTAGCTGCCTTGCTTGTAAAAGAAAGATTAGAATGCTCTGACTCATTCATCTGCCTAATGAAGACATTAGGACTCCACATATTACACATTGTGAGAATTGCAATTAAATAATGAACGTGAAGTATTTAGCAAAGTCTTTGACACATAGAAAGTGTCCTCATTTTGCTTAAGACCACTTTGAATTCAAAAGTCTTATTGATCAGTAACCAAATTTCTCTTCATTTTTTACATCTGTGTTTAATGGGAATAAATTACATTTCAACAAATTATTTATTTGTATTTTTTCCTTTCCACTTTCAGGTCACAGAAGGTACAGCACTTAATTCAGCTGTTAACCATTTTAACCTGAGGGGTTATTGAAAATAAATCCTCTTTTAAAGGCTCTTTCTGAGATTTACTGATGGTTTCAAAATAGCTTGAGAATCAGATTAACTGAAACATTTCCTACTCATTTTTTAGAAAACCGATGTCCGTATAATGCTTCTTTGATATTGTGAACCTCTATCATCTCAGTTTTACAAAATGAATAATAAAAATTAATACAAGACAGGAGATTTCTCCCAAATAGTATTTTTGTTCTGGAAATTCTCATTTTTAACTAGCATAAGGTTAATGAGTGGCGTCTGTCTTCAAAAATTATTTGCTCATGTTTTTTGGGGACTTATTTCTGTCTCTGCAACATTTTTAAACAAAAACACCCTTCAAACCAAAAATAAAGGAAAAAAGCCTTATTATTCTTATCCTTTTATTTTCTTCAAAACATCACAGACTTGCAGAGCAATAACTGATAATTTAAAATATAGTTAGAATTATACTACCTTATATGCAATTAGAAGCCATTCAGCCTCTCTGGGCTGCAGATTTTCCATTAATCGATAAATCATTTAGACTGCTCTAACTCTAAAACACTACAATATATATCTCTGAGATACGTATAGCCATTTAGGTGGACTTTTCTAAAGCAAGCACTGTGTTTATCTAGTTCACCTCTAGATCAACCAACACCTAGCTGTTTCCCACTATGTAACAGGCTTCAAATACATAATAGACTTAGAATATACAAATGACAAAATTTTCTTTTACTAGTTTGATGACATTTTGAATACAATTTTTCATATAAACAGGACAAAGCCTCTTTAGGAAATGGAGACAGAATTAAGCGAAATTCTTAGATAATGGAAGATTTATGACTTGGGTAGGCAGATCAGTAGTAGTGCTTTGCTGAGTCACATTAGGTGCCTGAGACAAAGGTAAAATAATAATCCTGACTGTATGTATGATTTGATGCTTTACTTAAGACACTGTTTTTTTTTTTTTTTGGAACGGAGTCTTGCTCTGTCACCAGGCTGGAGTGCAGTGGTGCGATCTCGGCTCACTGCAACCTCTTCCTCCTGGGTTCAAGCAGTTCTCCTGCCTCAGCCTCCCAAGTAGCTAAGACTACAGGGGCACACCACCACGCCCAGCTAATTTTTGTACTTTTAGTAGAGACGAGGTTTCACCATGTTGGCCAGGATGGCTCGATCTCTTAACCGCGTTATTCACCAGCCTTGGCCTCCCAAAATGTTGAGATTACAGGTGTGAGCCACTGTGCCTGGCCTAAGGCACATTTTTTAAATTAATTTTGGTTTTTTAAAATACTGTATGAAAATATTTATCTTGATTATGAGTTTTGGGGGGATTCCTCAAATTTAGTCTGCAAAGCAAATGTCTCAATCACCTCGTTGTCTCAAACATGAAGGAGAGAAAGTAGGATAATGCCTGGAAAAAAAACACAAAGGTATGATAACACGATGAGACATGCAATCAGAGTGGCTAAAGACGGAAATAAACACATCCAAGAAATAATAAACAAGGAATGACAAGTAGTTAAAACTGGAAATCTTGATACAATTAAATGTGCTTTTTGAGTAGGGGTAATAGTAGAAGTAGAACTGAAAGATTAGGAAATATTGGTTAGAATTTGGATTTCTTGAAATTAAGATTTTGGAGGAGGTGAAGTTGTTGGTGATTATAAAGAAAATGGTGAAAAATAACTTCATGATACTAATTAAAATAGGAAATCTCTTCCTTTATAAGCTTTGCTGGAGTTATACTTGAGGCTAACTATCCTGATCAATTTTCTTAGTGTCTATTTAAACAAAACAACTTTTTGTATGCTATAAAAATTGAGTCTGCTTAAATACTGTCTGATGTTGGGTCATATTGGTTATTAAGTGGCCTAAATATTTTTCAGTTATTTGATGCTAAGATTTAATAAAGTTGATGAAATAAGCACCAGAAGACAGTCTACAATCAGATTCCACATTTATTTTGAAAAGGAGCTCATCTTCAAGTAATGAATTTCTATAAACTATGGTTTTTAAAACCTTAAAATATAATTAGAAGTGATAATTTCTAATTATTGTGACTGGCTTTTCCCAGAATCTCTAACAGCTTCTATGATAAATTGTTATGTGCAATATGTTATGTTAACAACTGAATTGGAACATTCTGACCATATGTCTATCACTGCAGGCAAAGTCTAGGAGGATGGTGAGAATATAAAGACACAGGATAAGTTATCCTCATAATTACTTGAAAGTAGAAACTGCTGGTTGACAGATAATAAATAAGATGTAAAATTATTGCTTAGAGTGTTTGGAGATTAATAAATGGGTACACCTGTGAAAATATGTCTAATACACAAGAACAAAGCAAATAGCTTCAACCAAGAGAACAATATGTACTTCACCAAAATTCTTCTTAAAATGAGATCAGATATAAAATGTATTTATTCAAACACAAGAGCTTCAAACCATAAATCTGAGTGAGGTTGCACATTTTTAAAACTGCAAATTGAGGTTAACAGATCAAAATCAATTAGGTCTGCTAATCTGTTCACAAAGGTGTAAATTCTTAGTCAGAATTTATTACAAGGCCGACAATGTAATTTAACAGCAGTACTTAAATCTTGATCAGACAATTCAACTTTCAGATGCTGGTCCATTTTTTTCTTTTCCTTCTTCTTAAAGGAAATAAAAAGACCCTATTTTAATGTTAGTACCAAATGACAATTATAATATTAAGTGTATATAGTACCTACAAAGTGTTACATATAAGATGTCATTTACATGTTAAAATTATATTACTCAGTGTCAATTAGGATTTTGGAATATCTTATGAGAGTTGCCATTCACCATTTATATTATCAGCATATTCTTTCATCTTGGAACGGACCACATCGTAATTTCCCCCAAAATTTCTATTTTTGAAATCATCTCAATGGTGATTTCGATTTTCTATAAAAAGGAGTACTTCAGAGTAGTGTAGTAACTTCTGAAATGCAGTCAGCTATACTTTCACCACTGTCACTGGTGAAGAGGTTCTATCAGCCTCAAATTATTTAGCATAATGATTAGTCCCGTTAGATGTTCTGATAATCATGCAATTATAATTGTCTTCAGAAAGTGACATGGAATACTTGTAATGGTTAGCTTTGAAGATTAAAATTTTGTTTTACTTTAAATCAATGGATAGAGTCTATTTTAAGTGAAAACAATTTATTCAGAGTGGATATTGGTGAATACTATAAAGAATTAAAGTCTCATCTTGTATTGCCAATAAAGTTCTGTCATTGGCTTCCATGAGAGAACATATGCCTATGAGAGGAGAATAAACTCGTGGAAAGTTAATTGTATTAAAATTTCTGAAAATTTAATCTTTAAAAGTATCTTAGAAATTGGATGTATGTGCTTTGTGTCTGATTTGGGGTATTTTGTTTAATTCTGGAAAGAAACTTTGAAGTCAGTCTAACTGGGGTTCAAGCCTTTTTTAAAAAAAGTTATTCAATAATTTATCATTTGATTCAGTTACAATGAATGGTTGAATGGTTTGCTTTTTAAGCATATTCCAACATATGCACTTGATTACACTATTTTCTAAGTGTAATAAAAATGATTTTCATTTTGCTTGAATTTCTGCATCTTATTTCTATTTAAAAATATTTTTCTTTTTAGTTATTATACTTTAAGTTCTGGGGTACATGGGCAGATCATGCAGCATTGTTACATAGATATACACATGCCGTGGTGGTTTGCTGCATCCATCCTTCCGTCACCTACATTAGGTATTTCTCCTAATGTTATCCCTCCCCAAACCCCCACACCCTGCGATCCTTCCCCTACCCTCCTGCTGCAACAGGCCCCAGTGTGTGATGTTCCCCTCCCTGTGTCCATGTGTTCTCATTGTTCAATACCCACTTATAAGTGAGAACATGCAGTGTTTGGTTTTCTGTTCCTGTGTCAATTTGCTAAGAATGACAGTTTCCAGCTTCATCCATGTCCCTGCAAAGGACATGAACTCATCCTTGTTTATGGCTGCATAGTATATCATGGTGTATATGTGGCACATTTTCTTTATCCAATCTATCATTGATGGGCATTTGAGGGGGTTCAAGTCATTTTTTTTTTTGCTGTATATTATGTACTTTCTTTGGTTAATTTACCTAAATACACAGAGTCTTGGTTGCTCTTATGTAAAATGGGGATTTAAATAAGAAATAGTTGATTTTTTAAATTAACTAATTATAAAGTGTGTCAACCTGCTATCAAAAATACATTTTATCTCTTGTGTAAGTTGTCTATACATTTAAAAATGATTAAACATATTGCACTTCTTTTGTACTTTGTATATGGTGTATCAAAGTATTTCCCAAGCCCCACCTCCTATTAAATTGTAATTTATTCTTCAGAACTCAGTCAGGTTGCTACATCCTCAGGAAATTGTTCTTCAACTTCTAAATGAAATAATATCCCCCACTATAAGTATTCATATTGGTATGTACATTTCAGCATTTTTCAAAGTTGAAAATATTCACTTATGCAATCATTTGTTTAATGCCTGCATCCTGAGCTCAAATGCCTGCCTCCTGTACTAAATTGCAAGTAAGTGTTCAATTTCTGTCTTTTTCCTTAGTATTTTGTTCACAACACACCACAGCACATTGTCTAGTTAATAAGAAATGCTCCAAGTAAACAAGCAAACCAAAAATTTTTCTTATGAGTAATGTTTGAGTGAGTGGTCTCTACCTTGTATTCATTAATTTTCTTTCCACCTGCAGTCTAATAAAAGATCTAGGGAAATGTTTTTAAATCACATAATTTATTGTAAGATTTTATAGCATGTACTGCAGGGTAAGGTGTATTCCAGGCATTTCAGGATATTTTGCAATCAGAGGATCTTAGTATATTAGGTTAATATGTCAGAAATAAAATTTTATCATGATAATCTTCTGTCATACTTAAAATACATGTTCTATAATTCAATATTCATTTTTGTTAACATATCTTCAAACACTTAATAAAAAGATATATTCTTAAAATAACAAAAAAAAGCTATAAAATGCCAAGAGAACACTTAATAAAAAACTATTAAATTTATTTGCATATTTTCTGGAATATAACAGAAATTTTAAAATGTAATATTAAAAACCAGAATGTAAATTATTATTGTCTACTAGGAACATCTCATCCTGAATTTACCACTTAAGCTGTATGACTTTAGTGAGCTTCAGAATTCTAACCTACATAGTCTGATAAAATACATGGTTGTTTGAAACAAAAAATTCTCATGAGATAAGCAACCTTAAAAACTACAAGACATCTATGCTTACTTATAGAATAATTATATATAAGGTAATTTTCTAGACTAAAGAAATTGGAGAGTTGATAAAATCTATTTCTGGTGTTATGTGAAAGAATATGCCTAATATTGTGATTAGACTTTTTCCATTAAAATGTAATACACTAATGTTAAGCAATTATGTGACATATTTTTAGTATTTGCCTTTCAGTAAATTATTCTCCTGTCTCTTTAAAGCAGCAACTGGCCCTCTGGTAATTCATGGGGCGTGGTTGTCTGTCCCCAGAGATTGCAACATGCTTCAGAAAATGCATCAAAATTCATCTCAGGTGTCTGCAATCCTGTATATGCTTTTCATCTTTAGTCATGATGTCATGCTTCAAAGGACAGCATAATAGGAATGTAGTTACTCCATGACAGCTAACAGCTCTGCTAAGAGAAACTTAGCCATAGAAAAACATAAAAATCCTAACTCAGAGATGTGATCAAGTTAAGCTCTCTTCATATCCACGCTGAAACACAAAAAACAGAGTCTGAGGTTACTGAGCTGTGAAGTAACAATGCTGTTGCAAGGTGATCGTTCAGCTTTCTGTTATTTTCCAGGGAAATGTATGTTGCCAAATCTAGTGGATTGAATCACAGAGACAAGAGATGATAACTGGAGCAAAAAGTGTTCACATACAAAGCTAATTATAATGCTTTGGGTGTACATAAGGAAAACAACAATAATTAAGTGTATTTTGTAAGACCAATTTAATTTAGACATCATAATAACATATGGTAATACAGAGTACAAAGTTCTCAAAATACATCTTGAAAATATTTCACAAATTTGCAAATAACATTTTATCTATAAATCTATATTCTAGAGATTAGATAATATTCTAGTTATTACAGTAAAGTATTTCATTTTTTTAGCAAATGCACTTTATGATGAATTTTACTCTTCATATAAATGAACATATTCTTGAAATAATCTGCCTATAAACCCAAAATTATAGCATAACCTGTAATAACACTGCTAACATTTGTAAATTTGTATTTCATTAATTTACTGTTATGTTTATGGAAGTTGTTGAGTTCTTTGCTATGTACTTTAAAAACATAATAAACTGAAATGTTGACAATCTTATATATACTGAAAATTAAACTAAATTTGTAGACAGTAAAACATATTTTAACTTGTAGGTATACAGACAAATGAGATATTTATTAAAATCAAAGAGATTTAGGGTCTTAATTTACTATAAAGAATATTGAGTTAAGAATATTTTTTACAGATGAATATATGAAGAAATGGAGCAAAGGTAATGCTCATAGGGGATTACCCTCCAAGTTACTACTAATAAATCAGTATCTGAATATTGTTCTTGTGAATGCCAGTGTTCTATACAAAAGTGAATTTTATTATAAAATCCTCATGAAAAATACCTAGACTTAAGCCAATAAATCTAATGCAGATGATTAGCTTAAATTATTTAAAAAATACATTTTATTAGAAAGGCATTTTATCACTAGAAATTTAAATTTAATCCTATGAGATATGTAACAACCATTTTCTTAGTCTAGACTGAAGGAAATTTCTTTCCGACAGAAGAAAAAAATTTAAACAAACAAAAATTAAAACAAATACGAAAACAAAAAACACATCTTCTACATTAATTTGGAGAAGTTTATATTATATTTAGAGTTTACATATTTGTTTTGTTAAAGTGAAACACTTCCAGAGAGAAATTGATTTCTATGCAACATATAATTCATAAAATATATTTCTTATATAATTGTAAGTGACGTAATAAAATTCCACATTAGTCTTTATTTTTCACATTCAAATATAGTCATATGTAAAAACAAAATGAGACAATGTTTATAGCAGAAAAAAAGAAAAAGCATGGACTAAAAGTACAATTTTAACTTCTTAAACTAGCCAAGCACACTGCAAAATGAATGTAATGCCAAGCCTCAGAAAAGCTACAGTTATAATAATAGAAGTTACCTTTTGAATGTAAACTTGAATAGACATGTAAGAAATTAGGTTTTATATTCTAAATTCTCTCTGATAGATTTTCATTAATGGTTGATGAAATAAGAAAAGTTTATACTAGATAAAAACTTTTTATGTAGCTTTGCCATTCTTGAGCATCAGTACTTAAAGCATCAGTCAGCTTCACTAGCAAATCCCAGCTGAGTACAATGAAATTATTTTCTTTGTTATGAAATAATCAAAATATTTTTTAAATTAAACACTGACAGGAACAAAAGGCATATTCACCAAAAATGCATAAATTAGGCAAGAAAGAAAATAATATTGAATTATAATCTGAATATTAAAGACCATTTTAATGATAAAACAATTTTAAACATAACCCTCACTATGAAATATAATGTACCAAAAACTCTATACTCATGATTTACTTAGTTTCCAGTATAATGTAGTTTATAATTGGCTTTTTTCAGTTTGTTGTATCATCCATCTTTTATCTAGCTAGTTAAAGAGGAATGAATCAAAAGTTGAAGATGAACTGGCACCCTAAGTTGTTGACTTCTTTTTATTTTATTATACTTTAAGTTCTGGGGTACCTGTGCAGAATATGCAGGTTTGTTAGGTATACACATGCCACGTCATGGTGGTTTGCTACACCCATCAACCTGTTATCTACATGAGGTATTTCTCCTAATGCTATCCTTTCCCTAGCTACCATCCCCCAACAGGCCATAGTGTGTGATGTTCCCTCCCTGAGTCTGTGTGTCCTCATTGTTCAATTCCCACTTATGAGTGAGAACAGGTGGTGTTTGGTTTTCTGTTCTTGTGTTAGTTTGCTGAGAATGATGGTTTCTAGTTTCATCCATGTCCCTGCAAAGGACATGAGCTCTTCTTCCACTGCTGCATTGTGTTCCATGGTGTATATGTGCCACATTTTCTTTATCCAGTCTGTCATTGATGGGCATTTGGGTTGGTTCCAAGTCTGCTATTGTGAATAGTACTGCAATAAACATACATGTGCATATGTCTTTATAGTAGAATGATTTATAAACCTTCAGGTTTACACCCAGTAATGGGATTGCTGGGTCAAATGATATTTCTATTCTAGATCCTCCAGGAATCACCACACTGTCTTTCACAATAGTTGAACTAATTTACATTCTACAGACAGTGTAAAAGCATTTCTATTTCTCCACATCCTCTTCAGCATCTATTGTCTCCTGACTTTTTTTAATGATTGCCATTCTAACTGGTGTGAGATGGTATTTAAATGTGGTTTTGATTTGCATTTCTCTAATGACCAGTGATGATGAGCTCTTTTTCATTTGTTTGTTGGTTGCATGAATGTCTTCTTTTGGAAAGTGTTCACATCCTTCATCTGCTTTTTGATGGGATTGTTTTTTTCTTGTAAATTTTTTTAAGTTCTTTGTAGATTCTGGATGTTTACAAAATAAGAAACAGTATTTTTATGGGATGATTTACTTCACTTTTGGAATACTGAGTTTCAATTATCAAATTTTAGAAATAAAGACCAATCCAAAAACTTTCAGTAATGAGGGAGAAATGAAATCATTGACATTACATTTGTATTGTTTATGTAAGATAATATGATAAAGTATTTGTAATAGTTCATTTAAATTGAAAAATATACTTGATTTACATGACTTCAGAAAGCCCAAAAAGAAACTTTTTAAAATAAAATGAGTGAATAATATGACAGACAAGGAGGTTTTGGTACACATACCACAGAAGTAACAACCAATGCCATCCAACTCTGAAACAGATAACTATTTGTGATAATGACATTCTACTTATAGATAAAAACATTAAGAATCTGAATGACAATTTGTTCAATTATGATTAAGGAGGAATTCATGTATTGAAGGTATTTTGTACTGATGTGATTTTATAATTATATGTAATTTTATCATGCAATTTTAATATTTAATATTCACAAAAATATCAGATATGAGCTATGTATCAATAACATAACATACGATTTTTAAACAGCAATTACAAAGACAGATCATCAGAGAATTGTGGAAATGGAGAATGGGATGTTTACACAAATAATAATCTTTGAAAGTAATGAACCATAGTGTTAAAATAAATACCTGTGAATAAACTACACAGTTTGCAAAGTAGAATGTTTGCACTACAGATAAAGCCCACTCCCCTGGTATGAGAAATAAACTTGATCTTCATTTTGATATTACATTATTTATCCCGGCTGTACTCTGACTACTCTTAGATCAGTTTAGAAAGGCTCCTGCCCAAGGCACTACACTTAGAGAATCCTTCATTATCACAATTATTAAAGCAATGTTATTTAACACTCAATGCCTTTCTCTCTCAGGACACAGTCCTCAGTGTTGGTAAAGTAAGACCCATAACTGAAAAGTCACTCTTGTGACTAACCCTGCTCCAGTCCCAGGAAGTCATTTCATCATGTCTCTTAAGACAAAAACGAAAAAAAAAAAATACTTGCTCTGGATGTCATGTACTACCCTTACATAAAACACAGATGTCACTTCTGAGGACAGGGAGGATTTGAATAGTTGAAACAATTGGTTAAGGGAAAACATAACTAAATGAATGTGTCAAATACCATAATTAGTACAGGTATTTCCATTAATATCCTTTTCAAGTGCTAAGCCTTCCATTATCTCCTTGTTTTGGGGCATAATCATTTCCATATTATGTAGGAATTAGTGTTGTATTCAACACAGATGCACATTTTGCAATATTAAACAATTCATGTCAATCTTTTTTTGCAGCTAGAAATAAAGTCAGAGAAATATGCATACACACAGAAATTCATATAGAAACAACATGAATAATGTTTGATACTGATTATTCACATTAGTAGAGGTATCTAAATATTGTTTTAAGATATGATAACATTTTTACATGAACTATCAACTCCTCAAATAATTTGTCTTGCTCAATAGTTCTCTCTTGTGGCTTTGGAAATCAGAAGCTGAATATTGTACTTCTTATTCTATTCTCCATCTCTCTTAACTTCTGTTTCTCATTTTCCATCTTCTTATCTTTCTGAGCTAAATTCTAGAAAACCTCCTTACTTTTGTATTCCAACTCAGCAATTCTTCAGTTTTCCCTGACATTCTATGAAACACACCTATTAAGTTAACATCAGTAATACTTTTTTTTTTTTTGCATTTCTAGAAGTACTTAATGATATTCTTGAAATAGGCATTCTTCTTTTTATTCTCTTTTATCCCTCAGTTATTTTTATTCTTTATTAATAAAATATGACATGCAGATATCTGTATCGGCCAAATCCAAGAACTGACTTCATTGGCACTCTATTATTTTTCCATTTCTCTATTGACTTACTCATGATGTATCAGGTGGGTTTATTTTGTGTTTGTAACTAACTTAAAAAATAATTTTCCATTGAATTTATATTTTTTAGTTTGCAATCCATACTTTTACAAATTTGTTTAAAATTGAACTCTGTATCTTTTTGACAGCAGAATTACTCTTGGCTGCAAATTAGCAGAAGAGTTTTTTCCCTGCATCTTCAGTGTGTTAGATAAATTTCTTGTTATTTTCCACACCTAGCAAAATGGCACGATATTCATCATCTTGAAATGTATAAAAATTTTAAAATAGTGATGCTAGATAAGCACTATTAAAAATCTCCTGTAAAAATAAATTTACTTTGCAACAACTTTAAACTACTATGAAACCAGGTAGACCAGGATCGTTAAGACAAAAGGTTGCATTTCTAACAGTTCTTACTGCTATTTGTAATAACTTACATTCACCCTATTTTTCAAACACATTAATAATAGTGTAGCATCAGCTTGAGGGTTTTAAGTTTTCACTTTAATATAAGAAAACATACTGAATTGTCAAAGACACTCAAACAGAGATCTGTACAAATTAACATTTGGGGAAAATTTATTTTTATACTGCTAAGAGAAGTTTGACAGAGTAGAATGAAAACCTTGAGGTGAGGGTAATCATAGTTTCAGGGCACATAGACAAGAAAGTTGGTTTGTAACCTGACGAAGGAAAGATTTAATATTTTATAGCCCAATAGGGTGACATAGTTAACAAGAATTTATAGTATATTTCAAAATAACTAAAAGAGTGGAATGGGAATGTTTCTAATACAAAGAAATGATAAATGCTTGAAATGATGGATTTCCTAATTACTCTCATTGATCATTACATGTTGTATACTTGTATAAAAACACCATATGTAACCCATAAATTTGTAAAACTATATCATAATAAAAATTAAAAAGAACAATTTTTGTTAATAAATCAGGAAAATCCTGGTATGCTCATGACTTCAATTTTGTTTTAAATGTATATTTTACTTTCCCACTCCCTTATGCCAATACAGAGCAAAGAAACAGCAAAATCAATGATTCTTTAGGAAATGGTGCTGGAAACAAGAAGATATCAAAAAAATATAGTAACCTACTACTGAGTGCAAATATGTGTAAATAATAAACAAGTTATTAGATTCCATAATAAATTCTCATTAAGTGTGCATTTGTATAACTATGTATCTGTTATTTGTGCTACAAATCACACATTTGCAGTTAGAAGTATAAGACAATTATCTAAACTTTCTTTCTGCTTTCAGTGTTCCACAGAACATAATGAATTCTGCTTTTCTTTGTTCCAAAAGTAAAGAGTATATTATTGATTGTTTCTAACTAATGATTATTGATACCAATATACAGACCTTACTCTATTTAGTGATGTTGTTTTGTGAGTCTCTAGAATATTGGCTGAATGTTCTTTCTAATGCTGAGTAATTTCTTTCAATATTACTTCTTTTTTATCACTATATTCATTGATGTTGTTTATGGCTGCCTAGTATCAGTGATTCTGAACAAATCCTTTACATAATTTTAAATAAAGTAGATATTTCTTAAAGATATGGTTAAAAGGTGGGATTGATATATAGAGAAAATATCACTTATTAATTACTGGGAATGAATTTATAGGAGTTTAAGAAGTCTGACTCTAACTTAGATTTCATCACTAATAGGATGTGGTCTTTTTACTAATGTAGTAAGGGTAGAAAGGTGTGAAACATTTCCTCACTGATTGTAAGGCTCACTGCAGACATTTCTATAATAAAAGAGAATTAAAAATTAATTTAATCGAAATTTTATGTGACATTGGAGATTTTAGGAATTAAAAGCAAAACACCAAGAGAAAACCGTTCATTTGGATGCTGAGATTTGATTAAAATGGACGGCAGTGTAGAAATGTGATTGGACAAATAAGTGTATGATCTAATATAATTGACAGAGGGAGAATCCAGCAAGCCTTGTTTAGATACTTCTTAGCTTCTTTGTGCATCATTCTTTCCTCCTGGGGATAGGGTAGGGCCCCTCTGAATGAGGGTCTTATGACCTACAACTGTATGTGGGAGGTCAGAGAATTTCTTTATGGCTGTCTCCTACATAGAAAGGAGTTAGAGGAGAAGTTTTGCATAATATCTCTAGGCTTTATGGCTTGCTTTGGGGAAGAAAATTTCTAGTAGTATTGACCTGCCTTGGGGAAAAGGAATTCTGTTTTCTATGACTTGCTTCAGAAAAAATGAGGGAAAAGACATAGGAAGCAAGAAGGTCGAGAAGACTCTTGGTCCTGAGGCTGCTTCTGAGGCCTTCTAATCTCCTTTAGTGCAAAGTATTCAACCCACCAAAATGCTATGCTTGGGGTATCATTTTCTTTCTTTCTTTCTTTCTTTTTTTTGAGATGGAGTTTTGCTCTTGTTGCCCAGGCTGGAGTGCAATGGTGCGATCTCAGTTCACTGCAACCTCCACTTCCTGGGTTCAAGTGATTCTCCTGCCTCAGCCTCCTGAGTAGCTGGAATTGCAGGTGCCTGCCACCACGCCTGGGTATTTTTTTTTTTTTTTTTGTATTTTTAGTAAAGATGGGGTTTCACCATGTTGGCCAGGCTGGTCTCGAACTCCTGGCTTTAAGTGATCTGCCCACCTCAGCCTCCCAAAGTGCTGGGATTATAAGCATGAGCCACTGCATCCAGCTTGGGTATCATTTTCTAAGCCCCAACACTCTCAGAGTTTATGAATTTGTTTCACTCTATGTAAAAAGGTAACAATATAAATTTGGGAGAAGCTGAGAAGATTCCATTAATATTATTTAAAAAATAGTATCATGTTTAGCCAATAGGGAGTGCTTCACTGTGGAACCATTCATTGCAAATCAGACACTTTGAATATGAATACCTATGGGTATACTTTTAAGAATTCCTATAGGTATACTTTTAGGAATACCTGTAGGAATACCTATAGGAATTCAGTATTCAAAGTGTCTGATTTGCATTGAATTCAAATGAATAAAATACAAATACCAAAGAAACTCTTTATAACCAATATCATGGTATAAAGTCAGAAAATTATATCAAGGTAAAAATAAAATTTCAGCCCTTGTCATGGCATTCTTGAATATGATGATACAACTAACTAAGCATGGGTTTCATGGGATACTGAGAGATTATTGCTATATCTAGATATGTCTGAAGAATAGAAGTGACTGCAAAGCTGAATTCAGAAGACCTTCTCAGAGCAAAAGGTAAATTGCAACTTTTTTCCATGTACTCTAATTTTTCTAGTTTCTTTCAGATTGGCAATATCCACTCCACATCTGGATGGCTCACAGATATCCGGTGATGTACTCTCCTTCCTGGGGAGCTGGCATTCTCTCTGAGCTTCTTTCCAAGTTCCCTGACTCAGTGCTTATTTGCTTTGTGGAAGCCATTTTCAAATTTGCTTTTGTGACACAAAAGTGAAACTCTGCAGAGAATCATGCTGAGCTTTGCTTAGTGAGAAGCAGGAAAAACAGAGTATTATTTTGTATCCTAAACTAAACAGCATGGTCTTAAACAAAGCTACTAAACCAGCTAGTCTAATTTTTACTTCACAAGAGATATGTACCCTTTATGTATAGTACCTCAGCCTGAAGAGGCCTTTGGCTTTGCAGAATATAAAAGATGAAGTGGACCATCCAAAATTGTGCCTGTTCTCTTTGTGACCTATGTGAGTTAGATGTCTGGGGTTAATTATACATCAAATGTGGTGTAATCATAGAGGTTTTTGTTTACTCTCATTATGTGCCAAGTATATTACATTATTTTCCATTTGAAGATTTAATTTCAGAACTTTTACTACCGCACTATTAATTAGAAAGTGAATACATATCTTATTATATACTGATAAATTGTAAACATGCTCTTTGTGTTCCTCTAAAAAATACTGTTTCTTTGATGATTTACAGATTCTATTGAAGAAAATTTCTCAGGTCTTTTTAGATCATAAATTATTAAACTTTGGAGGTGACTGGATCATGGGGGTGGTTTTTCCCATGTCATTCTTGTGATAGTGAGTGATTTCTCACAAGATCTGATGGTTTTATAAGTAGTGGTTTTCTCTGCTCTCTCCCTCTCTTCTGCTGCATTGTGAAAAAAGTACCTGCTTTCCCTCTGCCATGATTGTAAGTTTTTTAAAGCCTCCCCAGGAATGCAGACTGTGAGTCAATTAAACCATGTTTATTTATAAATTACTCAGACTCATGTATATCTTTATAGCAGTGTGAAAACAGACTAATACACAAGGCAAGTCTCTTACCTTTGAGCCTGTAAAATTTTTAAAAAGTTAATTACTTCCAAAATACAATGAGGGTACAGACATTGTGTAAATGCCCCCATTCAAAATTCAAAAAGGGAGAAACTGGCCAAAACAAAGGAACCACAGGCCATGCAGTCAGAAACCCTGCAGGGTTATCACTAAATATTGACGCTCCCAAGTACTGTTCTTTGACTCCGTGTCTTACATCCAGGGCATGCTGTTGCAAGGGGTGGGCTCCAGGGCCTTGGGTGGCTTCATTCCTGTGACTCTGCATGGTCGAGCCCCTGTGGCTGCTTTTACAGACGTGTTGAGTGCCTGAGGCTTTTCCAGGTGCAGGGTAACAGTTATCAGTAGATCCACAATTCTGTGGTCTGGAGGGCAGAGGCTGTCTTTTCACAGCTCAACCAGGCAATGTCCCAGTGTGGACTCTGTGTGGGGGCTCCATCTTCATATTTTCCTTCTGCAATGCCCTAGCAGATGTTCTCCATGTATGGTCTGCTCTTGCAGCAGACTTTTGCATGGACATCAAGGCATTTCCATACATCATCTGAAATTGTATGCACAACCACAGGCCCAACACCACATGGAAGCTGGCACAGCTTGGGACTTGCATCTTCTGAAGCCATGGCCTGAGCTATAAATTAGCCCCTTTTAGTAATGACGAGAGCCAGAGTAGCTGGGATATAGGGCACCATGTCCTAAGGGTGCAAAGAGCAGTGGAGCTTTGGACGTGGCCCACAACCCACTTTTCCTTTGTAGACCTCTAGTCCTGTGATAGGAGGAGCTACCATGAAGATCTCTAAAATGAGATGGAGACATTTTTTCCATTGTTTTGGCAATTAACATTTGGCTCCTTGTGACTTATGCAAATTTCTGCAGCCAGCTTTAATTTCATCCCAGAAAATGAGTTCGTATTTCCTATGGCATGGTCAGACGGCAAATATTCCATACTTTCGTACTCTGCTTTCCTTTATAAGTTCCAATTTCAGACCATCTAGTTCTTCACACTTATGAGCATACACTTTTAGAAAAAGCCAGGTCACATCTCACATGCTTTGCTGCTTAGAAATTTCTTCCACCAGATACCGTAAATTATCGCTCTCAAGTTCAACGTTCCATAGATCTCTAGGGCAAAAGCAAAATGCTGCCAGTCTCTTTGCTGAAGCATGGGAAGAGTGACCTTTACTCCAGTTCCCAATAAGTTTCTCATTTTTTCTGAGACCAGATCAGCCTGGACTTCATTATTCAGCATTTTGGCCACAATCAATCAACAAATCTTTAGAAAGTTCCACTTCCCTACATCTTTGTTTCTTCTTCTGAACCCTATAAACTGTTTCAACCTCTGCCCTTTACCCAGTACCAAAACCAGGTTTACATTTTCTGATATCTTTATAGCAATGCCCCATTCTCCTGGTACCAAATCTCTGTATAAGCCTGTTTTCACACTGCTATAAAGAACAACTTGAGCCTGGATATTTTATGAACAAAAAAGGTTTAATTGACTTACACTTTGCAGGGTGTATAGGAAGTGTGACTGAGAGGCCTCAGGAAACTTACAATCATGGCAGAAGTTGAAGGGGAAGCTGAAACATATTACCATGATGGAACAGGAGGAAGGAAGAGGTGCCACACGATTTTTAAAAATCAGATTTTGTAAGAACTCACTATCACGAGAACACCAAGGGGGGAATCCACCCCCGTGATCTAATCACCTCCCACCAGGCCCCTCCTCTGACACAAAGGTATTACAGTTGGACACGAGATTTGGATGGGGACACAGAGCCAAACTATATCATATGGTAACTCTATATTTAACTTTTTGAGGTATCATCAAATTGTCACAGTGTCTGTACCACTTTACATTTTTCCCAACAATGTACAAGAACTTCAGGTTTTCCACATCCTCTCCAATACTTTTTTTCTATTTCTTGGGCGATCGCCATAATAGTGTGTGTGAACCAGTACCTATAATTATGGATTTGATTTGCATTTACCCAATAACTAATCATATTAAGCATTTTTTAATATATCTATTGGGCACTTTTACATAATTTATATTTATATTCTTTACCCATTTCTAATTAGGTGTTTGTCTCTTTGTTGTTGAGTTTTAGTTTTCTTTAATATATGTAAGGTAAGCATGAAGCCCTTTTCAGGTAAATTATTTACAAGTTTTTGTTGTTGTTTTTGTTTTTTAACATGCTATAGGTATTTTTACTGTCTGATAATGTCATTTGGGGCATTTTTTTTTATTTGACAAAGTCTAATTTATCCATTTCCTGTGTGTGTGTGTGTGTGTGTGTGTGTGTGTGTGTGTGTGTGTGTATGTTTGGTATCATATTTAAAAATTCAGTGCAAAGTTTAAGTTCATGAAGTTTTATTCTTATGTTTTCTTATAAGAGTATTATGGTTTTACTTTTTATATTTAAGTCTTTGAATCATTTGGAGTTAATTTTCGTATATAGAGTTAGGTAGGGTTCCAACTTCTTTTTTTTTCTTTTTTATGTGAAAATTCAGTTGTCTCAGAATCACTGGTTGAAAAGACTGTTCTTTCAGCATTTAATGGACTTGATACCTTTGTCAAAAATTAATTGGCAGCCTACTGCGGTGGTTCACACCTGTAATCCTAGCATTTTAGGAGGCCAAATTGGGTGAATTGTTTGAGCTCGGGGTTCATGATCAGAGTGGGCAGCATAGTGAGACCCTGTCTTAACAAAAATACACAAGTCAGCTGTGTGTTCTGGCATGCACTTGTAGCCCTAGCTCCTCAGAAGGCTGAGATGGGAAAATCATTTGAGCCCAGAAGGCAAAGGTTGCAGTGAGCTTGATGGTACCATTGCATTCTAGCCTGGTTGACAAAGCCAGAGCCTATCTCAAAAAAGAAGAAAAAAAGGAAATGACCATCGGTGTATAGGTTTATTTCCAGATTCTCAATTCTATTCCAATGCTCTGTCTATTTTTATATCAATACTACACACTTTAGATTATTGTAGCTTTGTATTAAATTTAGAAATTGGAGAGTAAGAGTCTTCTGAATTTGTTCTTATTTTGCAATATATATATATTTTTGGGTGTGTGGCTATTTGGAGACCGCCGTTCCCAGTTTTCTAAGAGTTTTTATCATGAAATTATATTAGATATTGTCAAATCCCTTTCTTTATCAATTGAGATACTCTTTTGTGTCCTTTGTTAATATTAATATATTGCAGTACACTGATTGATTTTCTTATGTTGAATCACCTTTATATTTTTAAATAAATCCCATGCAATGTCTATAATACTTGAAACATGATGTTGAATTCACTTTTCTAGTATTTTGTTGAAGGTTTTTGCCTCAATACTCATAGTGATACTGATTTGAAATTTTTTCGTGGTGTCTTTATCTGGCTCAGGAATCAGCACAATGCTGACATGATAGTACAAATTAGGAATGTTCCATTTTTCTTCCATTTTTGGGGAGAGTTTGAAAAGGATTGATGTTAATTTGTTTAGATGTCTGCTAGACTACACTAGTGAAGACATTTGGTTCTGTATTTTTCTTTTCGGGGTAATACTTTAGTTACTGATTCAATCACTTTACATTTTATAGATATATCAAAAGTTTCTATTTCTTCTTAAACTGCTTCAGGTAATTGTATGTTTTTAGGAATTATTCATTTCATCTAGATTATCTAATTCATTGTAGTGCAATTGTTCACATATTCTTCTGTAATCCTTTATCCTTTAGGAAGGTTGGTAGCTATGTCCTCACTTTTGCCTTTATTTTAGTTTTTTGTGCGTTTTTTTTTCTCTCTCTCTCTCCTTTTTTGTGCATCATTCAAATAAAAAATTTTTCTCTTTTGTTAATCATTTCAAAGAACCAGTTTTGGTTTTGTGAACTCTCTCTGTTGTTCTATTTCTTTTTATTTTATTTTTTAATCTCCACTATAGTCCTCATATTTCTTTCCTTTTGCTAACTTTGATTTTTTGTTTGTGCTATTTTCTAGTTACTTATGATACAAAGTTAAATTTTAAATGGAGATTTTTTCCTTCTTTTAAGATGGGCTTACAGGTATAAATTTTTCTACAATCATTACTTTTGCTGAATCCAATAAGATTTGGAATACTGTGATTTGTTTGTATTCTTCTTTAATTATTTTGTACTATTTTTTTTTGTGTATTTGTGTGTTTTGTTTTTTTGATGCATCGATTGTTCTATTTCCACATATTTGTGATTTTTCCAGTTTTCTTTTTGTTATTGATTTCTAGATTTATTATACTGCCTTCAGAAAAAAACTCTTAAAATTTATTTAGACTTCTTTTTGGATCTAACATATTACCTATCTTAAAGAATATTCCATGTGTCTTGAGAAGAATGTCTATCCTGCTGTTATTGTATAAATTGTACAATATAGGTATGTTAGGTCTAATTGTCATTTGTTTGTATTAGTTTTCTATTTCTAAGTTATCTTTCATCTAGATTTTTTTCAGTCATTGAAAGTGGTGTTGAAGTCTCCAATTATAATTGTAAAACTATTTCATTTTGTAATTCTGCTAATATTTGCTTTAAATATTTTAATGCTTAGTTGTTTGATGCATATATGCTTATAAATCCTATATTTTCTTAAGAAACTGACACTTTTGTCAACATATAATATCCCTTTTGGTCTCTTATACACATTATTAACTTAAAGTCATTTTTTCTGATTATTATTGCCATGCTGCTTTCCCTTGGTTAATATTTGCATGGAGTATCTTTTTTTATTTTTTCACTTTATTTGTCTTTAGATCTGAAATGAATCTATTTTTGATACTAAATAGATAGATCATTTTAAATCAATTTTTCCAATCCCTTCTTTTCTATTTAAGAGTTAATCAGTTTGAATTTAAAGTAATTACTGAAAGGAAAGGACTTGTGTTTGCCATTTTGTTTTTTGTTTCATGTGTATTTTGTACAGTTCTTTGTTTCTGTTTTTCTTTACTGCCTTCTATTGTATTTAATTGATTGATTTCTATTTTAGTGATTTCTTAAATTCTATTCCCAGTTTGAATACATTTTAAGACATATTTCTAATTACTGTATGGATTACATTCTATATTTATAACTCTATTGCTTAAATTATATCCAACTTAACTCAATCATTTCAATAACTTTCATTATTCATTAAAATCTCTGCTTCTATATAATTCCTTTGTTCCCACTTTTATGTTGTTGCTTTTATAACAAAAAGCTACAACTTTATACATGCTGTGTTCAATAACAGAGATTTATAATTATTTTTAACATATTTATCATAAATTCTGCAGCAAATAAAATGTGGCATTTCAATGGAAATTGTAATAGCCAGGTGCAGCAGCTCACACCTGTAATCCCAGCACTCTGAGAGCTTAAGGCAGGAGGATAGCTTGAGGCCAAGGGTATGAGACCAGCCTGGGCAACATAGCAAGACTCTGTATCTATGAAAATCACCTTCAAAAAGCTGGGTTGGTGGTGTGTGCCTCTAGTCTTAGCTATTTGGGAGGCTAAGGCAGGAGGATCACCTAAACCCAGAAGTTTAAGGCTACAGTGAACTATGATCTCTCTTTGACAATCTTTACGATTCTCTCTTTGCCATTGGCTTTTAAAGTTTGGGGGGAACATCATACACTGGGGTCTGTTGGGGGGCGGAGGGATAGCAGGAGTTTGGGAGGTTGGGGAGGGATAACATTAGGAGAAATACCTAATGTAGGTGACAGGGGAATGGAGGCAGCAAACCACCGTGGCATATGTATACCTATGTAACAATCCTGCAAGATCTGCACACGTACCCCAAAACTTGATGTGTATTTTTTTAAAAAGTTTGATGTAATGTTTCTAGGTTTGAGTCTCTTTGTGTTTATCCTATTTGGAGTTTTTTGAGATTGTTAGATACATAGTTTTGTGTATTTCATCAAATTTGGGAGGTTTTGGGACATTATTTATTCAAATATTCCCTCTGTCCCTCTCGGTCTCTCTTATCCTCTGGGACTCCCATAATGTTTATGTTTCCTAGCTTATGGTATTCCACAATTTCCTTTGCTTCATCTTATTTTTTTTGCCTTTCTGCTCCCCAGGCTTTATAATTTCAATTATCCTACCTCTAAGTTAAGGGAGTCTTTCTTCTACCTGTTCAAATCTACTATTTTAATCTTTTATTACATGTTTTATTTCAGTTATCATACGTCTTAGCTCCAGAATTTCTATGTCCTTTTTAAATGAAATTGATATTTTTATTTTGTTTTTATATCATTGTTTTTCTGATTTCTTTTAGCTATTCTTCTATGTTTTTATTTAGCTCTTTGGACATATATATGACAGTTGTTCAAAATCTGTCTAATAACTGCAGTATCTAGGCTTCCTGGTGGAATTAATTTTGTTTCTTTAATTGTATGATGAGTTCCTGTTTCTGTGTATCTCATATCTCATTATTTTTAGAAAAAGCTTGATGGATATTGGAATAAAATAATGTGATAATGTGAAAATCAGTTTCTCCCTCTTTCACATTTTGTTTTGATTATGGACTACTGTAGTAATATATTTAGCCGATTTTTCTTTACAACAATAACAGAAAACCTCTTTCAGCCTATCAGTATTCACTCTGTGATGGAGCACTCTTTTAACAATGTGTGTTGCACTAAGTTTTCAGATAGTCCTCACATAAAAGCTTAGGGCTTTCTTGGGAACTTTTTGAGCATACAACTTGCCCTAGGTATGTGTAGAGCTTTCTAAATTTGTATATATATAGTACTGCTTTTCAATTTAGTAATTTCTTAAAGAAATTCTCCATAGTTTTTGCTCCTGCAATTTAGGTGACCTAGTGTATATTTTCACTATAATCTTTTGTCCTAGTCAACTGATGGTTAGTTCAGCCTTTAGTGTTTTTAAATGATCTTTGCCACTTTAGCAAACTGAGTTCCAGTTAAGCAAAAGAAAAACAAAAACCTTTATGTATTTCCTTCAAGTAGATCTCAGGTTACACCAGATGCACACAATAACTTGTGAATAAGGTCTTACCTTTCTTTCCCTGGATTTAAGGTCAAACATAAAACTATGTGAGCACAAGTTGCTATTGAAACCACAACTTAGGCAGAGAGTGAGTAGGGGAAAGCAAACAAAAATCGTATAATACATTCTTACCATTTGAAAGTCACCACCTTTTCCTTAATCTTATGTTCACTTGGTTCCTGTAAAACTTTGACTATTTCTAGAATTCTGACAAAGTTGATTCTGACACTTTCTATATGACACTTCTTTAGGAAGATGAGAACTGGGAGCTGTCTACTGCACAATTTTGCTGTTGCATTCATTTTATAGCTACTTTTACTGGAAATATAACTCCATAGTAATAGAATTAACCCTTCACCCATTCACAAAACAGATAAAGATGTTCTGATTTATTCTAGCTTATTTTTAAAATAATTCTGTAATTATCCCTTTCATTATTCTTTTACATATAAAAAACCCACATCATTTTCACATTCACTTGCTTTTAAATCTTTCCTCTTATTTGTGTGTGCTTTTTTTATTATTATCAGTATGAGTGATATGTCTACATGTAATTTCCTTTGTATTTGTTGAGTAAAGGCATTGTCAGTCACCCTGGAACAAATTTGATTATATTTGTTTTAGTTTTCATGCGGCTTTGGTTTTGGTTTGCCTGATATTTTTCCTAATACATCCATCCATATATATATATATATATATATATATATATATATATATATATGTATGTATGTGTGTGTGTGTGTATGCTTTGTTGTATATTTTCTATTCTTCACAAAAATTATGCTCAAATTATGCTTTAGTTAGATTATTTGACAGTTTATCACAACACATTTAAATTTGTTTCTTTTAATAATTTTTTTCAGTGCTTCAGTTTGTATAACTATGTTTCAAACATGTTCATTATTTTTCTGCTATGTTCTATCAATTTTATTTAATGCTTTTCTTTTCAAAAAATTCAAATATTAAAATTAACCTCCTTCTGTGCTTAGTGAGAAATGATTGATTTTTAGAAATTTGGAGGAAATATTGATGTGGATAGTGTAAGCAACTCAACCTCTACATATTTTTTAAGCCAAATAACTTATTAGAGGTTCACAGGGAGCATCCTTATCATTAAAATTATTTAAATGACTGTATGAGTGAAAAGAGATAATTAAGGAGTCTCATGGGGAGCCAAGATGAAGTAAGCCTATCTCTTTATACCTACTGATCTTTAAGATTGAAGAGTGTAAATATAAACTATAAAAGCAGTGGGCAAATATTGCTGATAATTTTAAGTAAAATTTATATATGTGTCACTTGTATACAGTTGACCTTTGAACAACGTAGGAGGTTAGTTTACCAATGTCCCAGTGTGTCAAAAAAAATTCTGTTTATGTATAACTTTGGACTCCCCCATACTTTAACTACTAATAGTCTTTTGCTGACTAGAGACCTTGCCAATAACATAAACAGTCTATTAACACATATTTTGGGCCAGGCATGGTGGCTCATGCCTATAATCCCTGCACTTTGGGAGACTGAGGCATGCAGATCACTTTAGGTCAGGAGTTTGAGACTAGCCTGGCCAACATAGTGAAACCCCGTCTTTACTAAAAATACAAAAGTTAGCTGGTCCTGATGGCAGATTATTTTAATCTCAATTATCCGGAAGGCTAAGACACAGGAATCACTTGAGCCTGGGAGGTGGAGATTGCAGTGAGCTGAGGTAGCAACATTGCACTCCAGCCTGGGGGACAGAGTGAGACTCCATCTCAAAAACAAAACAAACTAAAAAACTCACAAACAAACACATAGTTTGTAAGCTATACGTATTATATACTGTATCCTTGCATTAAAGTAAGATAGAGGAAAGAAAATATTATTAAACAAATAATACAGAAATCAAAATATATTTATTAATTTTTAAGTTCTAATAGGTCAGAATAAACTTTTCATGCACGTCATAATCACATTGAGTAGGCTGAGGAGGAGGAAGAAGAGGAGTTGGTTTCACTGTCTCAGAAGTGCAGAAGCACAAGAGGTGGGAGAGGTGAAAGGGTGGTGGGAGAGGCAAGCACGCTCAATGTAACTTTACAGAAATACATTATAATGTCTGTCTGGAGTCTTGCTTTACATTTCTCTAAAAATGTTTCTATATGGTAACAATTCTTCCTCGAGTATTTGCTTTAGTTTCAGTGCTGGTATCAGATAAATGTTCATGTCATAGAAAACAAAACAACAACAACAAAAAAAACAAAAAGCAGTCTTGAATTACTGGAACTCTCCTAACATTATCCAGTGTTGATTTGTTTTCTGACACTGCTTCTTCTATATCTTCTTCCTTATCAATGGGCACCAAGTTGTCTTATATTAATTACATTGATGTGATGTCTATTAGCTCTTGAATTTTCCCAAGATCCATATCTTGAAACCCTTCACCCCCACTTTTTTTACGTGTCCACAATCTCTTTCATGATTTGTTTGATTGGCTCTGTCAAAACTCTGTGAGGTCATGCACAACATCTGTACGCAATTTCCAGCAAGAGTTTAGTTTTTCAGACTTGACAGCTTTCATGGCTTTTTCTGTATCAATGATGATGCCTTCAATGGTGTAATTCTTCTAGGCTTTTAAATTTTTCTTTCAGCGTTCTCCTCCTTAGAATTCACCACCCTTTCCATAAAGTACCATGTGTAATAAGTCTTAATGTCCTTAAGACACTCTGATTTAAAGGCTGGATTACAGATGTTCTGTTAAAGGGCACTTTGACACCTTAAATATTGAACTCATGGGTTCCAGGGGGCCAAGGATATGGTCCAGTATTAAAAGAACTTTAAAGGGCAGTCTCTTACTGGCAAGGTTCTTCCTGATTTCAGAGAAAAAGAATTAATATTGCCAATTCGGTTTGTTTATTTGAGTTATTTTCATCTAATTAATTAGTAATATATTTCTCCCAAATTTGTAGTTCTGTATATCCATTACTAACTTTGGATTTTGAAGTCTTCTCACTAAAGTAGATCTTTGATTTAGTCATAAGACATCAGGCGCATTACCCAGGTATGCCAGATGGAATAAGTCCCTCTATAGCAGTAGTGTGAATTTAGCATTTCTCCCCTTTTCACATATCCTTAAACTTCACAGCAAATTTTATCAGTATATTCAAGATTTTTTAAAAGTGATTTCTAATTAACTTGAACTTTTGGCACAGTTAAGTTAAATATACAGACATTTCAAAATTTTTATTGAACAGGCAACTAATATATACACTTTTGACTTACCTAATTCTTATTTCAAAATAAATTTCTTTTGGTTATACACTTTGATATGCATTGTTCAGTTTTAACTAGTAAAAGATATCTGTTTACCAGTAATATAAGAGAATATTCTTCTTTTGCAACATTTCAAAAAGGCTTGAAAAAAAAGTGTAATATACTGTTTTTGGGTGAAGGATATTATAAATGTCTGTTAGGTTCAGTTGGTTTATAGTGCTGTTTAAGTCTTCTTTCTTTGATATTTTGGCTAGTTCTACACATTATTAAAATTAGATTATTAAAGTTTTCAATTATCATTGTTGAAGACTGTTCCTCTCTTCATTTCTGTCAGTTTCATTTAGTTCATATATTTGTTTCAGATATTTGAGCACCCTCAAAGTATATGTTATATTAATCTTCTTATTTAACTATCTTTATTTCTCTTTATTTGTTCCTGTGGATTTCGGTGATCACCTAGCATAATAGCATTAGTCCAATACAGATTTTCTCCCAATTCTTTTTTTGTGCTGTTATTGCCAAATATTACATAGTAACATTTTATAGGCTCAATAATACAACTATAATCATTGTTTCTCCATTTTTGTTTCAATCAGGAAGGTAAGAAAGGAGACGACATTGGCATTAGTGCCTTTTATAATTACATAATCACCTTCCCTGATATAGTTCTTTTAAATGAATTTGAACTACTGTCTGTAAACATTTGCTTTTAGTCTGAAGCATTACTTTGGTATTTCTTATAAGGCATAACTACTACCAATTAATTACATTTTCTTAGTTTTTGTTTATCTGAGGATGAATATTTTGCCTTAATTTTTAAAGGATAGGTTTGCTGGGTATAAGAATCTTCATTGACAGTTTATTTTTTTCCTTCAGTGCTCTGAACATGTCATCTCATAGCTGCCTTGTTTTTATCCTCCTAAAATGTCAACCTTCAATTATATTGGAGTTCTCTGAACAGGATTAGTCATTTGTCTCTTTTGCTTCCAAATTTTCTGTTGTGTCTTTCTTTCATCAGTTTTTACTATGATGGATCTTGTTTTTGATATTTTTGTGCTTGTCTTACTTGGATGTACTTAAGCTGGGGAAAATTTTTACCAATTATTTCTTACTTTCTTTCTCTACTCCCGGTGTTCCTTTTAAGCATATGTTGGTGCAATTAATAATACTCATGTTTCTCAGAGACACTGTTCATTTTCCTTCATTTTTTCTCTCTGTTGTTTAGAATGCATAATATCTTATGATTTTTCTTCTGGAGTATTCATTTTTTTGCTTTCACTTTGAGTCTATTGTTAATCTGCTCTTGTCACTTTTTTCACTGTAGTTATTTATTGTACTTTTTGTACAATAATTTGTACAGGAATTTTATTTAGATTTTTAAAGTAATATGTATTTCTTACTGATATTTTCTCTTTGATAAAACATTGTCATCATATCTTAATTTCCTACTTTAAGTGTGATTTTCTTTAATTCTTTAAGCTAATTTATAATTGTATCCTTTGAAGTCTTTGTTTTTGCTGACACCTTGACCCTCTTATAGGCAGTTTCTATTGGCTGCTTTATTTCCTCGCATGTGTAGATTATGCTTTGCTGTTTCTTTGCTTGTCATATTTTTTGTTTGTTTAAAACTAGATACTTTACGTAATATAACAATTTTGGATACTGATTATCTCAGTACTTGTTGTTTCTTGGTTATTTGTCGAATAATTTGTCTGAGCTATTGTGGTGGATTATACTGTCTCCACAGTATTAAGGATGTAATATATCATAAAGTAAATAATATAAAGTAAAATAAGAGCATATTTGATCACTATAGATGTATGGGAATGAAAATTTTGGTCAAAGAATTGGAGAAGGAGAAATTTGCTAGATTTGATGAAAAATTATTTTCTATTTCCTCAGTAAATGTTCCTATTCTTATAAAATATGCATGTTAATGAGAGATGAAAACATAAAATAACTGCTGTATAAATACATATTTTATGTTTTTAATGTTATAGTCTTTGTGGAGATATGTGGTGAAGGAAAATAAAATGGGTGATTGTCAGTTTGTGATTGGGCAGTGATGGTTGTGTTGTAGACAGCAGGTAAAGGGAAAGATTCTCCAGAAGATGAAATTTGAGCAAAGATGTAGATAACCTATGTAAAGAGATGTGGAAGTTGTGAGGGAATGTGTTCTAGACAATAGGAGAAGAGGGTGTAATATTCCTAAGGAAGAAAATTTCTGGAAGAATGTAGACTGTTCTAAGTACCGCAAAACATTCACTGTAGTGTGAAAAGAGTGAGGGGAAGTTGCTGAAAGATTAGACAGCCTAAAGGGAGGGTAAAAGGGTCTGGGTGTTACTGTGATGTCATGTGTAAGCCATTGGTATGTTATGAGCAGGGGTATGACACCATCTAAATAATATGGATGATTCCACAAACATCTTGGACCATTAAACATCACTTTGAATTTTGAGAGAAATAAAACATTAATAAAGGGCAAGGAAGGTGACAAAGAAAACACATGTTATAGACATTGTCAGAAAAAAATAGTACTTCCACTCAGCGAACTCTTGAAGAAATAAGACATATTTGATTTTTCGGTTTTTCTGCTATGACACTTTCTTCTTTCCTATGTACTACCTGTTTTCTTCCTTTTATTGCTATTTATGAGCATACTGAATTTCTGCCACTAACTTATGGTTGTTATTCCAATCTTTATTAACATTTTCCTTTATATGATTAGAAATGCACAGACACACAAAAAAGATCACAGATGACTAGGCCCTTTCCTAAACATCTTTCTTACTTCTCTTCGCAGTCCTCCCAGTCTTCATTCTCTACTATAAAAATCTCTCCAACTTAAAAGATGTATGGCAATCTCTTGAATATAAACAGTGGTGGATGTAAATTTCCATCCACTTTGAAATACACTATTTGCTTGCTATTTTTAATGCCATATATAATGTATTCCAGAAGTTTTAGGAAGAATTATTCCCAGAAAATATTAGAGGTCACAGTGCAAAAACAATGGCTAACAGATAAACAAATTAAAACACACAACTGTAGGACCTGACATTTTAAAGAGAGAGCACTTTCCTCACGTGAAAGTTCAATCTTATTCTGTGGTTGAGTTTTAAAATGCTCAATAAATAGACTTTTTTTCAGTCTAACCAATATTAAAATAGTGAAGCCAATTTGTTGCGCAGCATGTGAAATAAATATTTAATTTTTATTGTATAATATGTCTTAAAGATATAGTAAGACAAAATAAAAAATCCACATAGTGGAAATAGAATTATGAAAGCATAACATTTCATTAATGGTGACCTCCCACTCTTCCTTACTCTCAACCGCATTCTACAGAGCCAACATATTAAGGTCACAAAGTAAAATTTAAAAGGTAAGCCATATCACTGAAAAATGGGTATTGAGTCAAACGTTTCCTGAAGAGTAGAGGTTTGGCAAATTTTGAAAATGTATTAACACATTAAAGCTGTGGACAATGAACTGCTGCTACATAGTTATATTTTGACCTCAGTATAGTTCAGTATGCTCCAGAAATGTCTAATTTACCTTCAGAAAAGAATTGTTATTGGTGTCTTAGGTTTATTATATATTATTTTCAATATGAAATTGGTAATTTTCTCAAATATAAGAAATACAGTTAATTTTATTTTATAAATATTCAGTAAGTTAAGAAATTTACCCAAAGAAACACCATTAATAAAGCCCATTTCAATTGCTTGTAATCACTATAGCATATTTTTCCTACTAGAGTTGCTTAATAGTAGCCAATTGCATGATTAAGTGAAAGGAAAAAGCTTATTATAGCTTTTGGATTGTTTGGTATCTGGTTTTGTAAAATAAATATATGTATTTAGGCCTTCATACAAAAATATGTCTTGAAATGTCAGGAAATTTATAGACTTCCTGAAGCACATGAAAGGCTCCTATGTTCTGTGGACTGAGTTTCAGTGAGATCTGAAAGAGATCAGAAAACATAATTGCAGATTCTTTCAGGCTATCCTTTTGCATTAACTCAGCAGGCTTCATGGAGGGATGCCATCATAAATAACACTACCAAGCTTGTTACTGACTGGAGTAGCTAATATTTAAGTTTGCATGGAGCCCACTATTGGAAATATACATGGGTTAACTCATTTAATGTTCTTAATAACCTATAAACCAAGTTGATTTTATAATCAAATTTTTAAAGAAAATGAAAGTGAGGCTCAAAGCACTGAAGTTGCTTATTTGCATTACACAGCTGAGAAAGTAAATGTTGAGTCTAAAACCAGCTAATCTGCTTTCAGAGCTCTTGGTTTGAGCTATTATCTTGATAGGAATTACATATTAAGCATATTCTTCCCTTCTCCTGAAGACAATTGCTCTCAATTTTCTTTAGTATCCCTTCATAAAATTTTTTATTACTTAAAAGGTATATAGAAAAATGTTAAGTACTTAAAATCTGAATTATGAACTATAAGTACCATTCGTAGATCTAGGTCTTTAAAATTGGTTCAAATTATCTGATGAATCTTCCTGGTTTTTTATCTTATTTAATGATTATTTTCTAGAACTAACAGTATTTTTTCTTTATGAAAGTAAATTTTTATAGCTTTATGAGAATGTCTGTAACCAGGATGAAGACTTCTGAGTTATAAAAACTGAAGGGAAAACAAATGAAAATAACACATTGTCTTTGCAGCCACCAGGAGAGGGTTGGGTAGGGAGTAGAGGAATGCAATCACTTCATTAATTGAAAAGGTGTCCTCACACATTCCCTGGCACTTTCTGCTTTGTTGGAAATCACTGGTCTTGAATCCTCGCCATATTGCTATTCTGAAATTATGTATTGTATTATAAAGTAGAAGGCATAGACTTGCATATCCTGCACCCACATTCTCCCTTTTCCATAGGTTTAACATCGATGTGAAGTGTCCATGTTATTACATGATCTTATATAGAGAATTTAATTAAACAAGTGCAGTAAATGAGATGTATATTTGATCTTTCAATCATAACTTTTGTAAATGACTCCATTCTCAGGGCTGTTGGGAATGCTCCAGTGGCCACATTATTATATGTCTTTTTTTTTTTTTGTCCTTAGTTGTTTGCACAGAGTTGTGGTATGTTTGAACATGTGTTGGGGAATTCCCAACAAGCTCTCCCCTCTGAGTAAGGTTTTTATAGTCCTGGTGACTGACACCAAGTGCAAGTTCCAGAAAAGAACATGAAACTTGGGACAAGTCACTCAATTTGTTTATGGCCCTAGCGACATTGTGAGGTTTATGGTGGGTAGGTAAAATTGTTGAGTGAAGCATGATCCTTGGTAGAAATTTGAAAGGAAGCCCAGGTTTTCTTAAGATAACTATATTAGAACATTATGGAGCCTTAGAACCACTAGTTGCCATGTTCAACAAAGCACAGAGCAGCCTACCCAATTAGGAAAACAATAGGCAGATAAGCAGAATACAAACTGGTGGAGAGGTATACAGAAATTTCCATAATCTAACTCCTAGATTCAGTCTTCATTATGCTTTATATATCTCTACTAATTCCCTATTATAAGCAATCAATTCATTTTTGTTTGTTTTAAGCAAATTTGAGAAGTTACTATCCCATCACATAAACGTAATTCAAATTATTACAGAGAGTGCTTGACACTTTAAGAGCTCTTAGAAGGAGAGGACAGAGATAGGTTGAACTAAGGCATTCTCTGATGACTGAAACTGAAAGCAAGTCAGTGTAGAAAAGGTCACTGCCGACTTGGAACTGTTTTCGAAAATGAGATGATGATTTTCTTTTCCCATGACCCAATTATTCAATCGATCACTGAAATTCATGAGTTGGAAAGGTTTCTTTCTTCCATAAGACAGATAAGGAAGAGGTAGTTAGAAAATTTGAAAAATATTTTACTCTAGAGATACAACAAGCCTCCTGAGCATGCTAAATACCAAATAATGGTAATGTGCGCAGTTAAAATATCGTCATTGTGTTCTTTATATTTTTCTTGTAATAGCAAAGGGTGCATAGCTACATAGAAAGGGAATTCCAGTAATAATAATTTTTTTCTGATATGGAATTTTTAATATTTACCAGAAATACTTGAATTAATTAGAAAAGGGTAGGTGAAGAGATAGATGCATTCTGCCTCATGACTGTCACCTGGTATCTGTAAAGAAAGAATTGAGAGATACTCTTTCTTCATACAAGCTACAATCAGTGAGAATCATGAGGCCTCCCAATAGCTATTCCTCATGACTCTGTGAACCATACACACTGAAACATACATAATAATAAATAGCAAAGCCTTAAAATGTATAAATATTTAATTTTAGAAGTAGTTTTTCTTGGGCAGGGCACGGTGGCTCACACCTGTAATCCCAGCACTTTGGGAGGCTGAAGCAGGTGGATCACTTGATGTCAGGAGTTCGACATCAGCCTCACCAACATGGTGAAACCCATCTCTACTAAAAATACAAAATTAGCTGGGTATGGTGGCATACGTCTGTAGTCTCAACTACTTGGGAGGCTGAGGCAGAAGAATCACTTGAACCCGGGAAGCAGAGGTTGCAGTGAGCCGAGATTGTGTCACTGCACTCCAGCCTGGGCAACAAGAGGGAAACTCCATTGCAAAAATAAATAAATAAATAAATAAAATAAAAATAAAATAAAAAGAAATGGTTTTTCTTGTTTATTTTCTTTGTTATCTATTCACAAAATTCTATTTTATCACTAAAAAAATGAATAAAAATATGTTAATAACACAAAGCAATTCTTGTAGTATGGGTGCCCTTATAATTAGTTTGAATTATCTGATAGATCTTCCTAAATGGAGGTGAAAATAAACTGGTTATTCTAGCAACATTACATTCAGAAATAAGAACGTGCATACTTACAGATATTTCAATAGCGTCAATGCTGAAGCAAATAAATTGATTTATCTGGAAAATACGATTATGTACTTCTTACCCTGCAGACAAAGTGATCAAACACTGCTGGATCTGGCCACACTTTTCTTTAGCCCACATTATGTTGACTTATATTTTGTTATTAACTTAAAATATTCCAGATTAGTTTTCTGTTATTCTGCTCATGTTGAAATGTTAAAGTTTCAGAAACTGGGCTTTCAATCCTACAGTATCTGCCTAGCAGAAATTAAGTAGTTAGTAATTAGTTAACAATAACATTAGAAAGGATATAATCTCAGGACTGTCAGCACCTCAGCTGAGCTGCAAATAAGAGAAAGTGCATGCTAAGTTGCTGAGTTGCCAGGTGTCAGAGGGACTGAGTAAAGCAACAAGCCGAAAATGAAAGAGTTAAGCTTCTTATCCCTTAATGCAGTGGTTTGAGCCAGCGGCTAAAATCTGAGAATATGCTGACTCTACCTGTGCCATTTTCCCTGATAGGTGTGTTAGTCAAGGGTCAGCACAGATATTGGGGTCATCTCACCATTGAGGAAGCCCTCAACACAAAATACCCCAGCAGTTTTCTGGACCACAGGGTTGTTGTGAGGGCTTGGAGGAGATCTTGAGAGGCAACTCTGTACAAGCCCTCAGAGAAAGTGACCTAGGAATGCAGGCTCAGGGACTAGAATACAAATATGTGAAACAGCAAGACAGGCCAGAGGGGCCTGATTCTTTGACAGCAGCTCCTTTTAGAGACTGTGATGTCCTGGATGTCCACAGAGAGTCTGATGTGGGCATGGCAGTTTGTCCACTTGAGGCCTTCCATGTAAAACCTTTGTCAGGTCTATGGGCAAGACAGAAATTTGCACTTGGATTTTTAACCAGGAGCTGCGTTCCTCAAGACACTGGTCTATAAGTACATTTTGGGAAGGTATAAATAATCATAATTTGCATCTAGCACAGTTCCTGGCACTTAGCATAGTTACCTAATGGATATTTCTTACCAAAAAAATTGTATTTTTAATGAAACATTTAAGTTTTTTTGGTGCATGTGTGACTTAAAGTACATTGACCCAGGAGTATGTTTATGGCAAAATATAGTAAGATAGTAAAAACTGGGAATTAATTTTTAAGTTTGCCATTAGAGAATGCTGTTATTCTCCTTTGTAATTTAGTTTAATTAATGCTTATAATTTATACAAGCTACAATTTTTTAACTCTATGATTAACAGTTGTTCTTTCTTAGTTATGGATACCAAGTTAGAGCTAAATCAGTATATTTTGATGCTTAAGAAGTAGTTTTAATATTAACAAGTACTATTCAATCTTAATTTAATGCCAAAAAATCACCAGGAACAGAACAGAATAACAAAATCTCTTATACAGTTTAGTACTGGATAACATAAAACTAACTTATTTGATATTTTCCAGACCTTTCGTTTATTCAAATTTTCGTCTTTCTTTTGTTAAAACACTGACTCTGTAGACATTGTCTACTTTAATCATTTGTCTTAACTACCCTATCATTAAGAGTTTATTATTTTATGTCTTCAGTTCCTAGAAATGGCAAATGGCACACAAAAAGGAGAAAATTGAGAAGAATATGGGCGGAGTTAAGAGAATACAACAGAGGATTATGCAATACTCAATGGCTAGCTTTAGCCAAGGACCACTACTGAAATTAAGAGGGAGGGAGTGAAAGTAGAAAACTTCTGTGACTATATAGAGAGCAGGGGCTACCTGATAGGAACTGCAGCATTTACTGGAGTGATTCAGCCTAATGTTTGCTACCTGTCAAAGAGAGGCCTGAAGAAAAAAATGCCTTGACCTCTCTAGCATTCTCCACTTTCCTCAGTCCCTAATATCTTAGTGATGCCCTCTTCTTTCACTCCCATTTGGCCATCGAGGAAGGTCTGGGAAAATATTTTTTGAATAGCATAACAGCTGTAATTGTACCTTCTATAACTGAGCATGGAGCCTACGTTGACATCCACAGATCTCTTTTACAACTCCTTGCATGTTCATTTACACTTTCAGTGTCTCAAAGGGGTGGATGTTTTTCTGCTAAGATAAACAAATGCTTTATTCTTTCAGGATCTCAGTCCTTGGGGCTACTGTCTTCAGGAGGTTAAAGCAGCTTTATATTGATGAGTATTGTGCATGGATAACTAAGAGATGCCCCAATGAATTCACTGGGGTCCAAACATACACCTTTCGCTCCCATCGAGTAACAATACCAAATTTTCCCTTGATAAGCAGAATAAATCAGACTATTAGTATAGTATCTCCCTCTCTTGTTTGCTGCTTTATCAGCATTAAAATACCAAAATGACCAGGAGTAATTTCAACTTTCATATTTATGAAATCATTTGTGTGTCTCTTGGTGGAAACATTTCTCTTGGGATCTATGATCTCCAAACACATTGAATTCAGGGTCATGGACAAAGGAAATAAAATCTCTTCTGTAGTCATTGCATACAATTATGAAAGGGATGTCTCACAACTTTACCAAGGTCCTGAGTCTTTTATTACTGGCTATGGGGATAAAGCCTTATATTTTGGCTGCTGGTTTTAGGTATACAGCACCTACTGCAGAAATTCACTTCAATCTCTTAAAGTGGAATTTCCCATGATTGAGTATTCAACCATTTTATGGAACCAACTAATGCTGGGAGATGGAACAAATGATATACTAGTGATTTCATGGAATTTATTCTTCTGCAAGTTCTCAACTAATGGTGCTGGTCAGAGAAAACATATTTATTCCTGGAATATGAATCTGACCTTGAAGAGAGAAATTGTTCCCCTCTCCATAATGAAAAGTGTAGGGTTTAATACACCGGCTACCTGCTAGCAGTTTCTTCTTATGCCATACTAGAGGTCTGGGTTAGCAGCTGATATTGGCACACAGTGTGTTTGGTAGTGAAATTAGCCAGATTAGCCTTGATTTTTTTTAAATTTTAATTCTGAAGACTTTATATTTTTAGAACAGTTTTAGGTTCACAGTAATAATGAAAAGGAACACAGCTGATCCATTAGCCCCTCTACAAATGCATAGTTTCACTCATTATCAACTTCCCCATCAGAGTATGTATTTGTTACAATTGATAAACCTACATTGACACATGTTTATTATCCGGAGCCTATATTTTATATTGGGGTTTACTCTTGGTGTTGTATATCCTATGGGTTTAGACAAATGTATAATGACATGTATCTATCACTATAGCATACAAATTGTTTTCACTACTATAAAAATTCTTGTGCTTCTCCTATTTATCCTTCTTTTCCACCTAACATCTGACAACCACTATTTTTTTTTTGTTTCCTGAGTTCTGTCTTTTCTAAATGTCTATATTTAAAATTATACAGCATATATCCTTTCAGATTGGCTTCTTTCACTTATTAATATGCATTTCAGGATCTTTCCTGTCTTATCATGGCTTGATATCTTATTACTTTTTACTGCTATATAATATTCTATTGCCTAGACCCATACAGTTTATTTTTCCATTCACTTACTGAAGAACATCTTGGTTGCTTCTGCATTTTGGCTGGTGCATGTGCACAGTTTTGTGTGGCCATAATATTTTAACCATTTTGGTTAAATACTAAGAAGTTGAATTGTTGAATCACACGGTTAGTGTAATTTTAGTTTTGTAAGAAACTACCAAACTGCTTTAAAAAGTGACTATATCACTCTGCATTCCCACCAGCACAAATTGAGAGTTTTTGTTGGTTTACAGTCTCACTAGCATTTGGTGTTGTCAATATTCTGGATCTGGGCCAGAAATAAGATGCTACTACATACCAATAGGTGCAAAGTGTTCATGGTTCATACTAATAGGTATGTAATAGTATTTCACTGTCATTTGAATTGTAATTTTCCTGATGGCTTAGGATATGGAGCATCTTTCTATTTTCTAATTTACCATCGGTATGTCTTTCCAGTGAGATAAAATTTACTGTTTTTGAATGGATCCTTAGCCTTGTTCTCTGACACCACAAACACATTGTACATGAACCCATTAAGCAAGCACAGAGATGGCTGGATAGAACTTCTGGCTGACATCTGAAAGGTTGTATTCAACAGTTTATATTGTCCCTTTTTGGAATCATAGCTTCTAGAGAGCATTTGAGAACTATATAAATATCTTCACACTCTTACCTACTCTATCCACTGTCACTAATTTTTTCTTCTTTTTCCTTTCTGAGCCCCAGTCTCCCAGTCAACCAGGTATACATGGCCCATGAATCCATAGAACTGAAGCTCAGTCTCCTGTTCTCATTACATGCACAGACACACACACACACACACACACACACACACACACACACAAATCCATATACACCACCAAGCCCTTTGTCCACTAAGAAAATTTACCCTCAATAAAATATATAATAACAATGTACAAATTCTGAGGGATAAAGATCAATTAATAATTAAAGTGAATTTTATTGTCTTAAATAACTACTTTATCAAGAATAAAGACATAATAAACTAGCATCCAACATAAAAAAAACCTTCAAAAACCGGAAAAGAAACACAAAAGGGAAATAATAAGTAGAAAAGTCAACAAAGTATAATTATTGGAAATGCTTGCAAATGATACATTGACTGTCTATAAGATGAAAGTGAATCCAATTAATAAACTATAGATTTGATTTTTTTACACTTGGTAAAAAATAAATACACATGAGTATACAAGTACCATTGCACACACACCAAATATTCTCAGAAGGAAACAAAGGTATTTTATATACCAACAATTTAGTATGCTGTATTAAATGCATGACTTTTGGTGTTAAAAACCCTGGATTCATTTTTAGAACTGCCACTGTGTTACTTCATTATAAAGAAAAATAATTTAAACTTATTACAAATTCTTCAAAGATTTGTGGTGAACTCTGCAGAAAAATCATTTAAAAATTACGTGAATTAAGTACTTATTTACTGTAAATTTATGAAGAACAAAAAAGATATCATAAACCAAGAGATTTTAAGATGTATCCTGAGGCATTTATGTTAGTATTGTAAATACATCAATTATCCTTAAATTTATAAGCGCACTTAATATAATTCCACATAAACTCTTTTTTTGCCCTTTGGTTGCCTAAAAGTTAGATAAGTAAAGGGCTTGTTTATGTCCTCAGAAAATAAAGTTACATTTCTATCTTACACTACTAAATATATTAAACCAGTGATGAAAAATATTAATATTATAGAACTAAAATTATACACATATGAAAATCTTATATGAATATATATATATATAGTATATATATATACTGTAAAATATCTGGTACTGAAGAGTATCATTATAAAATATATTTCTAAAATTTCATAAGATATTAATAAATTTTACTACATAAGATTTAAATTGTTTTCTTGTATTAAAAAATAAGATCCCACAAAGGAAATATAAGAGTTAAGAATAATCTGGAAAAGTCTTTGAATCATATAAATGTCCCAATGAAAGTCATTAACATGGAAACAGCATTTCACAACAGTAAAATGGGTGACAGAATAGATAAAATGGAACAAGCAATATAAACTAGCAACTAAAGGCAGAAGAAATATAAGTGACTAAAAATGCATGCAAAGTTATTGACCTCATTTGTAGGCAAAGGAATACAAAAAATATAAGTAAAATTTTAACTAGTGGTTGTTATCTATGAATTGGAGAAGATTTAAATATTAAATTTCTAATCTTTAGGGATATACATATTCACATGTTGGACTTAAAAGCTGGCGTGTTTCCCAAAAGAATCCTCTCATTATGCAACAACATCTTAAAAATGTGTTACAAGCAATTCTATATCTAGGAATTTACTGTAAGGATATTTCAAATGATGTAACATGGATTTACCTACCAAAATGTGCATTGACTAAGGCATAGTTTTAAAAACAGCTTGTGAATATTTTATATATTCTGCAAAACAAAAATTATCAGTAGCTCTGAAGGTCATACAATTCAGATAAAGAAACATTTCTAGAGAAAAATATGTAAAAAGATATAATACATATATGCAATACACACATTAATGTACATCCTTTGTATTTAATACAAAATTTGAATTATTTCCCATGTGTCTATATATAAAATCTTATTACAGAAATATTCATATAAGTGAAAAGTTACTATATACACACAAATACAATATATATAGGTATGTATATATACACACATTTATACAAAGCTATATATACACAGATATATACTTAAAACTTTGTAAGCTTCAAAATACATTAATAAACTACTAAGATGTCAAATAGTAAAATTAAACTAGATTTCTTTCTTCAATACTGTTAAAAAAAGGAACCAGAAAATAATTTAAATAATTTGTATGTGAAAATAATTAAAATTAGATTTAAAATTTTAAATTAGGGAATATGTAGAGCCCTAAGATGATCCATAACATAAAATCAGATGAATCTTGGTACTGAAAAAATAGTGGAAATATACATCAAATGCATATTGGTGTAGAATTTATATTTTCTGTACCTTTGAAATTTTCCTCAATGAATGTGAGATGCTTTAATCAAAGGCATAGCAGAATATGTGAAGACACCTAAAAGAAATCTGCTAGTTGTACCCAAAAATTGCCATCTGGAGCAAGCTTATTAGATAAGATGCCTGTATTTATTAACAAAAAACAAAAATGAAAGCATTAAACTTTATCTTCAAGAATTTAAAAAAGACAAAAGAGCCTAATATATATGTACAAAGATTTGTTTATACAAAACAAAATTTCTCCTTTAGAGTACTATATAGTTTATAGAGTATACATTGTGGAGCAATACGAATGTCCAACTAGAGCTAATTTTTTATTTAGATATTTATAAACATAAACATATGACAGAATACTAAAAATACATTGCAGGCCAGGCGCGGTGGCTTACGCCTGTAATGCCAGCACTTTGGGAGGCTGAGGAGGGCAGTTCACGAGGTCAAGAGATCAAGACCATCCTGGCCAACACGGTGAAACCCTGTCTCTACTAAAAATACAAAAAAATTAACCGGGCGTGGTGGCACGTGCCTGTGGTCCCAGGTACTCGGGAGGTTGAGGTGGAAAAATCATTCGAACCCAGGAGGTGGAGGTTGCAGTGAGCTGAGATTGTGCCACTGCATTCCAGCCTGGTGACAGAGTAAGACTCCGTCTCAAAAATAAAAAAAAGAATACATTGCAAATAATGGAACTTAATAAGTAATATCTACAGAAAGGTGGATACTATATTATATGAAAATCAATCTATAATATGAATAGAATATTAGAAATATATATTCTCTCTGTGTATGTACGTGTGCTAGAATAGTTAGAAAGAAATCTACCGCATTTTATTAATTTTTTTATAGTGAGGATGCTTATTCTTAATAGCATTACAATCATTTTACAGATATAAATTTTCATCATTATATAAAGTATTCTATGGCAAAATAACTGAATAGTGGCAAAAAGACTTTAGTTATGATGACCAATAAAATGTTCAAACACAATGGATGTCCATATCACGACTGGAGAATGTACATAGCATATGCATGGCAATTTAGACTATTATTGAAAAAGCGTTAGATCTCCAATGGGAAAAAAAGCAATGTAGGTGTCAAATGATTTTTTTTTATTTAAAAAACAGGCATTGAAGACAGATAGCAGGTTTTGCCTCAGAATTGCTCCTACCTTATACCTCGAAGTAAAATGGGACATTTGCCCAGTAACTGGACTGAGCTACAATATAATATGGATTATATAAAGTTGTAGAATTATAAAATAGAAAGGAACTTCTGTAACCAACAAAAAAGACTGCACGGTATTCTAAAGAAGAAATATGAAACTTCATATATAAACTAACCTCCTTCTAAATTGAAATCTAACCTTGTAAAAGGAGATAAACTAAAGAAAGCAATATTATTTGAAACCATAGACTCTGTGGATGAATGAAGCCTAGAAAGATTAACACCAACTAACAGTTAAAATGAGTGTGTCCTCACTGAGCGTCAGGCACAATTCCAACATCAGATACTAATGTATTCATTCTTCACAATTACTAAACAATTTTCACAATTACTAAACATTCTTCACAATTACTATTTTTTAAAGCACTAAAAAATAGTTAAGTGCTGTTTTTCTTCTTATTACACAATGGAGGATAAGGAGGCACAAATAAGTTAAGAAATTTTCTCATATTTTCACAGGTAGTAAATGTAAAACCAGCATTTCAACCTAGGCTATCTGACTCCACAGTCCATGTTTCCAAAGTGTTTTTTTAATATAAGTGCAGATTTTTGCAATAAATTAAAATGTATGAACACATTAAGAGTATAATATAATATTTATTAGCATAGATGCAACATATCTTTTACAGTTCATAACTGTGTAATTTGGATTTGATTTAAAATCTCCTTATGTGAAAATCAAAAGGGACTCAGAATATTTCTGTGTAAAATCCAGTCATTAAAATTTACACCATGTCATTTTTACTTTTGTCTTTTCTTTTCCTAAGTGGAAGCTAAATAAGAGTGAACTTTAAGTTTTACTTTCCAATTAAACAAAGATAAATGCCAACTCTGAAAGAAGAACACTGCCAAAAATGTTTTAAAATCTTTTTCAATGGGACACTTCAGGGCTCCTGCTAAAATAGAAAGAAAAGGAATGTCCTTAAAACCATTCTAAAGGATAAAAAGTCTTTTAAAGAGGAAATACTTACTAGTTGCACAAACCTCAGAATGTGCCTCTCAAAGTAATTTTGTTGTCTTTTTTTTAAGCGTATTCTCTAAGTTCAGAATAAGTTCAGATGAATGAATGCTTGTCATTGAAAAAGCCTCGTAGTGTCAGGCCTGGCTGTTTTGGGGACTGTGCAGGGAATCAAGCTGTGCCACACATTGGGAACCCTGCCAAATGAATGACATTTCCTGAGAACCTAAGCAGAATTTTAAGAAGTTGCCTTGTCCTTCCTAAAGAGTTGAGTTAAAGGGTATTTAGAAAGAAAAAACACAGTCAACCTTATTAAGGATACTAGAGAGAAAAGCCAAAAAATCTCTAAACTTAACTGAGCTGAAATTAAGCAATACGGTCAGAAGTAATACATTCTCGGATTTTGTATGTTTTGATGTTTTGTCTTTTTTTATTTAAAAGGAATCCAAATATTGTGTATCTTTTGGAAATTCACATTTTAGAAAACACATGGATAAATATTTCATACTGTAAAAGGACTTAACTAGAATTGGCCTTATTCTCACCAGAAATATATAGAAATATAGCATAGAATAAAACATTTTTAATTTTAAATGTAAATTATCTGCATAGAAAATAATGAAGATAAAAAGAAACTCACGTGAGACCAATGTATTTGAGTTGTGATACATGATTTTGAAACTGAAGATTCATAGTGGCTGGGCCAGGAGAAACTATCTCATACACAGGCAAGGTAGTGTCTAAATTGAACACCTTGCATCATGCTAAGTGCCTAGAAGGCTTTGATTTATTAACAGTGCCAGAAGGATAGAGGAGGAAAGAGGCACTATTAAAAGTTATAAAGGTTTATAATTTTCTAGATTGCAAAAAAGGAATATGAGACTTTATATGATAGTTGTATGCTGAGTCTGAGGCAATTTAGCTTTTAAAAATAAAATGCATATTACCAAAGAAATTATCTTATCAATAACTAGAGATAATAAAATTATATATATATATATATATTTTTTGACAAAAGGCTTCACTTTGGCACCCAGGTTGGAATGCAGTGGCATGATCTCTGCTCACTGCAACTTCTGCTTCCCAGGCTCCAGCAGTGCTCCCAACTCAGCCTCCCAAGTAGCTGGGACTACAGGTGTGACCACCATGCCTGGCTAATTTTTGTATTTATGGTAGAGACAAGGTTTCAACGTGTTGTCCAGACTGGTATAACATTATTTTGAATTTTAGAGTGGCTGAGTATCACTTGTGAGTTCTCACCAAATAAATGACTAAAGTGTATTAATCTAGAAGGAAAGGTAGAATGCAAGTGGAAAATTAAAGAAATAAAAACAAGGTAGATTTTTGGTAATATATTCATTAAATGAATAAATACAGTAAGTTCTATTTAAAGTTGAAGATATAATGAATCTCAAACTTCAGATAACATAGCAGAAAAAAAGAAAATTATATTAAAAATTTTTAAAACTCCTGTATTTATTATACTTTCTATATTTTTCCTAAGGGGGATAGAGATGTTGGTTACATGGTAACTGTGATATCAAGTATGCATGCTAAAATTAAGTGGTTACTGCTAAAAGAATATTGAAAGAGTATACATATTTCAAAAAGTGAGTAACACATCAATGATCAAAAAAACTCAAGAATAAATGAATGAAAAATAGAAAATATATAACACATTAAAACAAGTGATAATATCAAAACAATAAAAGAAAAACCAAATCAGCCAAAACAAAACCAAACTAACCAAAAAATCACCTAGACACAACAAATAGCAATATGTAATGTATTTTGAAGAAAAGTGTGATTCTTTTCATGTGGCTATTCACTCAGGGTGGTTGGCAAAATATTACAGAAAATATTTAGATTATAGTCTCAACCCTTTTGGAAGGTCAAAAGGTTTTATTGAGGTAGGTTGAAGTCAGCTGCCACATTAACCTTAGCATAGGAAAGAGATAAGAGACTGATCAAATGCCTTACCCCACACCCATTTGTCTCCACTCTGTTTACTCATGCAAATTTTGTGTTGGGTGGTCTCTCCAGGGAAGATCAAAGGGGAATTACCTGTTAATAGCATTTTCTCAGGGCACAGAACCTAAAGCTTTTACCAGTTGTAAAACCATTCTCTTAACCATGCTAATTATCCACAAGTGTATTAACTTACACCCTCTGTTGTAAAATCCTGATGGAATAAAAGTGTGGGTCGATTGGTTTTATTCCTGATGGAATAAAAGTGTGGGTTGACCCACAGACTGTGTGGGTCGATTGGTTTCATTTTGCCCTCGGAAAGTAGCCAACGGCCATCCCTAGCCCACTTGTATTGCTGTAATGGTGTGAGAGTGAATTAATTCATCATCCTTGAGCCTGGGTCTGTGGGTCAGACTTCTGCAGGTGCTGACCCAACTCTCATTTTTACAGAAATAAAAGTAGACCTAATACTTTTAGGTATTATATTTTCAAGGCATCAGCTGAATATTTTCAAGGCATCAGTATTATGGTGATGTCAGTTTCATAGTAATCCAAATGATTTCATAAATAAGTTGATAGGATATTCCCCAAATTTACAGGTAGGAGTAAATGGTTGAGAATAACTAGAGTGGGCCAGGTTTGGTGGCTCATGCCTTTAAGCCCAACACTTTGGGAGTTCATGGTGGGAGAATCACTTGAGTCCAGAGTTCCAGACCAGCCTAGGTAACATAGCCAGACCCCATCTCTACAAAACACACACACACACATGCACACACACACACACACACATACAAAAGCTGGGTGTGCTGGCACATATATGTAGTCTCAGCTACTCAGGAGGTTGATGGAGAAGGATTGCTTGAGCCTAGGAGATTAAAGCTGCAGTGAGTCATGAGAACACCACTGCACTCCAGCAAGGGTGACAAAGTGAGATCCTGTATCAGAAAAAAAAAAAATGAAAGAAAAGAATAGAGTGATCTTGAAAAAAGAAGCAGGAACAAAATTAGGCATTAAACTCTTCTGTTTTTCCAAAATGATGTATATTAAATATGCAAAAGACTTCTCAAATTGGATGGTAATTTAATCTTTGAACTGAATGGGATTAACAACTTTCTATTTACTCTATCATAGGAATATTTTATAATATAAAATTATAAGATTTTTCATAATTGATATGTATTTATTCCTAAGAGGCTTAAACCTGACCTTTCCCCTACCTTTATTCAAATTCTGGGTTTTATGATTCTAAAATAAATTGTTCCTCTTGTACTCGAAGGATTTATTTCCTAATCCTTTCTATACATTGGAACTCAGCAATCTGGGGCAGATATTTTCTTGGATTAAGATATTGGTCACCAAGGTCAATTCTTTCTTCAAATTCCAAGGTGGTAATCTCACATATCCAAATACAGGCCGTAGTCTCTTTCAAAGCTGAGATTAAATGCTGATTGGAATAAATACCGTTCCAGACCTGTGGAAATTCTTAAAATGTTCTTAGAAAGTCTGTCATAGCCTTTTGATTTAGATGTCAGAGCTTTTAGAGTTCATTCTATCTATCATTTATCATCTTTCTATCTATACCTCTATCTCTGTAATCTCAAACACTTTATAATTCAGACATTCCTTTGAGGATATGTTAGATTTTAGGAAACAAACCAACAAAAATGTATTCTGACATTCAACTAATAAAATGAAATTCAAATACTGTTTTGCTTAATGGGAAGGGAGCTGTACAAATTTTTAAAATTAACAGCCTGAATTGGGATTGTAGTTATGCATGCTATTTTAAGATGACTAAAATTTTTGATTGACTTAATTATGCAATTCCTATATAATTAAAGTAGTTGGGAGGGTTAACAAAAATAGGTTTAGAAATGTAAAATTAATTATTTATTTCAATTACCTAATAATTGTTGAGAGCCTATGATTTGCTATGTACTTGATTATAAAATAATTAAAAATTGGCCACACACAGTGGCTCCTGCTTATAATCCCAGCAGTTTGGGAGGCCGAGGTGGGCGGATCACAAGGTCAGGAGTTCCAGATCAGCCTGGCCAACATGTTGAAACCCCGTCTCTACTAAAAATGCAAAAATTAGCTGTGGTTGGTGGCAGGTGCCTGTAATCTGAACTACCTGGGAGGCTGAGGCAGGAGAATCGCTGCAACTTGGGAGGTAGAGGTTGCAGTGAGCCGAGACCTCGCCATTACACTCCAGCCATGGCAACTGTCTCAAAAAAACAAAAAAATTAAAAATTTATTGTTCACTTTGATTCTCTCATATCCAAAAGAAACAAACAATAAAATATGTTGAGTGTTTAGAAAATACATAATATAAAATTTTCCTTAATAAACATTAAAAAGTTACATATAGTACTTATATTTGCAAATAAACGCAGACATGAAATGACTTTTTACATCCTTGAAGTAATTTTCACTCTCAAGTCTTTGAATTTAAAATCAACTTTTAATTGACATCCAAGTCAACATAATAATTCACATTTTTAAAATAACGTGTCAATTTTTTTGTCATTCCTGTGGTTATACTCTGTTTATGTCAACCAAATCATATCAAATAATTATGTCTTTGAGCAATCATGTTGTCATTCATAAATTCTTGCTTCTGAACTACATTATCAAAGCATTAATTATAATTAGCTCTTACAGTTCAGGCAAAGTCCAACTTGGGAAAGTGTTGGCTGCTTATTAGGGATTCAGAACATATCTTCCCATGGGATCAGAAGTAAGCAAGGGATATGGGCACAGACTTTAAATATAGATACATGTGCTTCACATCTTGGGTGCCTTTCATATCCTATTTATTTGAAAGCACATATCATACATGAGAAAGCTGAAGAGGCAAATCTTCAAATTGATGATATCAGTCACAAAACAAGAAACACCACACATGCCCAAACACATTTATGTATTACCTTAACTGTAGTAATTATTTCACAATGTATATGTATATCAAAATATCATGTTGTGTGCCATATATATGTATGTGTGTGTGAGCATGCGTGTATGTGCATAAAGAACTACCCTAATCAGCAACTCTCTTTCCTCTAGTGTTGCTTTTGTGGATCTATGTGCAGTTACTTGCAGTTTCTTTCGTTTACATTCCCCTAATTCAACTTTATTTGAGATTTGGAGTCCCCTTTCTGCCAGCAAACACATTTAAACCTATTGCATACCTGAAGCCCAAAACTGCTAGTGAAAATATTGACAATAACTTTTCTAAAAGAATTTGAATTCTGATGCCAAAATCTTGTCACTACCACTTCCTTCTTTTCAAACTTCGTATACTAGAGTAAGGAATCAGGGAATCTGCACCTTTGTTTCACGATCTTGCCTGGAGATAGAAGGAGTGGAAACTTTCTGTTTTGTAGGCTTCCTTTTGGAGACAGAATTGGTAGGTAGCAGTGAGGATGCAGAAAGTATCTGGAGGAGTGTGTAGAGGTGGCAGACAGGAAGAACTGGGGCTTTGAGTTGATCTATGTGAGGTAGTGGAGGAGGCACATTTTTTAAAAATATGATTATAGAAAAACAAACAGGAACTATTTATGTCAAATATTTATCCATGCCAAATACTTTATGTGATCAGCAAAAGCCTAGAATAAACTTACTGTTGCTTACTCTGTCCACAATAGCCAGTTTCCTAGTCTTTACATGTTTTTAAAATTACTCCTTTTAACTCAAAATGGAAAGGAAATGATCCCCAATATGTTTCACCAATTGTTACTGCCCTTTTACTCTCCCAGATTACTGACATAGCACCCAGTGATACTTAACACATTTAAATGTCTGGAAAAAATGACTTTGTTTTAAAAGTGATGTTCTAGTTGATTCTCTAACATCGTTTCTTTAATGCTTCACTTGAAGTCTCTTGCTTAACTTAAATCCTACTTCAGTTACACAGAGCACATCTGTAAACAGCTTGGTTCACTGCTCCTCTTAGCGAGGTATATTTCCAGCTCCATTCAGCAGACTCAAAAAAGTTCTAATTGCCAGGCTCCAACTATTAATCAGCTCTATGACTCCACCAAACACAGACAGATGTATCCCTTGTAGACATCATCAACTTGTGCAAGTCATTATCTTTTTTTTTTAATCAGAATTTTCAGCTAGTGACAAAATTAATTTAGACGTAGTGGCTAACGTTGTATTTACAGTTACAGGAAAAAATCAAATTCCAGCTATGCCATTTTTGTGTCAATAACTACATCCATGAACTATTTTGAGGTAAAAAAGTTTACTTGGGTGTGTGGGTGCATGAGGATACCTGTGTATGTGTATGTGCATGCATACATTTACAAATGCACACCTGCAAGTAAAAATGTGGGCAGATATGAAAAGAAGTAGCATCAAAGAAGAAAGGACTGGAACATGTAAGCTACTTAACTTATTTCAGTGTGATATATATATATATATATATATATATATATATATATGAGAGGAGGTACTATTAATCATACCAAGAGAGTAGATGTAAACTAGTTTTGTCTATGGCCAAACAGAATATATGTGTATGCATGCAGATGCACAAACTCACACAAGTACTGTAGATTGCATATATTAATACAGATTGTGCTACATCTTTCTATTTTCATCTGGTTCTTTTAAGAACCATAACATGTATTTGCTGGATATGGCATCTAGCTATTCTACTAAAAGCTCTCAAAAACTTAAGTCATGACTTGCCATAGCTGTAGTTGTGCTTGTTATAGGCTTGGTAGTTATACTAATTAATTCAATAGTCCTGAAGTAGTAACAGTTCAATAAAGCCAGGTATTTGAAAGTGTTTATATGAACAGATTACACAGATACATAATAATACCTAGTGGTTTGGGCTTCTATTAGAGTTTGGAGTATGCTACCAACAAACCTCTGTCAAAAAAAAAAAAAAAAAACCTGGAAATTAAAAACACCTTTCCTAAATAGAGTCAACTGCTTTTTTTCAATGCAATTATTTTCCTTCAAGCCACTTTGCTTTTTCAGAATGTTAGTTTACCAAGGACAAAACTAACATTAAATATTTTGCAAGTTCAAAGAAGTAAGAGAATCTCTTTGAACCTGTCTTTCCAAAGCGGACTAAGTGGAATAGATTGGACCTGAACAGCTGGTCATAAAAGATAAAGATCACTGAGGCCAGTGAGAAGCAGGGGAGAGGACATTTTCGATCAATATTACCAGTTGTTAAAACCATTCTCAATCTTACCGTCTACTATCTTGGAGTAAATGATAGAAGACAAAATGTACAGGAGCAAAATAATTATATAAATATACAAATATGTATGATATTACCTACAGAATTAAGTTTTGATAGATTCTAGTGCAGAGTCTCAGATGCTTTTTCAGCTGAAAGTCATCTTCAAACATGTATGTGCCTGGTCAGTTCTAACTACGTTTGATAGGTGTACCTGAATGTGACGAAGAGAACGAATCCAAGCTGGAAAATACTCTTCAGGATATTATCCAGGAAAACTTCCCCAACCTAGCAAAGGCAGGCCAATATTCAAGTCCAGGAAATACAGAGAACACCACAAAGATATTCCTCAAGAAAAGCAACCCCAAGGCACATAATCTTCAGATTCACCAGGGTTGAAATGAAGGAGAAAATGCTAAGGGCAGCCAGAGAGAAGGTTCGGGTTACCCACAAAGGGAAGCCCATCAGACTCACAGCAGATCTCTCAGCAGAAACCCCACAAGCCAGAAGAGAGTGGGGGCCAACATTCAACATCCTTAAAGAAAAAGAACTTTCAACCTAGAATTTCATATCTGGCCAAACTAAGCTTCATAAGCGAAGGAAAAATAAAATTTTTTGTGGACAAACAGGTACTCAGAGATTACATCACCACCAGGCCTGCTTTACAAGAGCTTCTGAAAGAAGCACTACACATGGATGGGAACAACCAGTATCAGCCATTCCAAAAACATACCAAAAGGTAAAGAGCATCACCATAATGAAGAATCTACTTCAACTAATAGGCAAAACAGCCAGTTAGCATTACCAGAAGCTGTGATTTTTGTCTCTGATAAAACAGACTTTAAATCAACAAAGAACACAAGAAACAAAGAGGGACATTACATGGTGGTGAAGGGATCAATGCAACAAGAAGAGCTAATGATCCTAAATATATACGTACCCATTACAGGAGCGCCCAGATACATA
>CAUYQU010008544.1:0-43868 GCA_963574635.1 Cheracebus regulus | reverse complement strand
CACGAATGTTCATTGCAGCACAGTTTACAATAGCAAAGACCTGGAACCAACCCAAATGCCCATCAATGATAGACTGGACAGGGAAAATGTGGTACATATACACCATGGAATATTATGCAGCCATCAAAAACGATGAGTTTGTGTCCTTTGTAGGGACATGGATGAATCTGGAAACCATCATTCTCAACAAACTGACACAAGAACACAAAATCAAACACTACATGTTCTCACTCGGTGGGTGTTGAACAATGAGAACACATGGACACAGGGAGGGGGGCACTATACACTGGGGTCTGTTGGGGGGGAAATAGGGGAGGGACAGTGAGGGGTGAGGAGTTGGGGAGAGACAGCATGGGGAGAAATGCCAGATATAGGTGAAGGGGAGGGAGGCAACAAATCACACTGCCATGTGTGTACCTATGCAACAATATTGCATGTTCTTCACATGTACTCCCACACCTAAAATGCAATAAAAAATAAAATAAAAAAAAAAAAAGCAAGTAGAGAATAACAGCAAATAGTAACTAGATAACTCCCTTTGAGTTTAAGGATTGAAAAAAAAATGAAAAGGAAAAAAACTTGCCCCCCGCAAACATCACTCAAGTTGTTTATTTACTTCTAAACCAGACTATGTAAGCTATAAGCAAACAACCAGAATTGGAAGAGTGGAAGGGATCTATAGAATTGGAAACTGTCAGTCTGTTGCAGAATGCTATGGCTTTTCCCTTTGCTCCCTGAGTAAGGAAGGATAGAGGCATGTTTCTTTTCACTGAAAGTCATTTGAAGAGTCTTTCGAGGGAATCATTCTAATAAACTGAAGGAACTGAACAAAGGGGAGATGGACATTTTACTTTCTGGTTTAATGTCTCCTTAAGCAATCCAGCAATTAATCTGTCCCATACTTCAAATAGAAGGATGAAAACTTGAAGAAAGAAAGCAGGGGCAGGGAGCAGCATTAGGTTAGTGTGTACTCTCTCCACTTAATATGACGATGTCGATTGAGTTTACTATGAATCAGGTGGGCAGAGCCAATTTATCAGCCAAGATTCCTCCCAAATAGGATGGAAACTAAGCAAGAAAATAAAACAGCAGGGCATCATGAGTCATACCACTGATGTGGGGGCAGAAGTAGGTTTTACAGTTGTCAGCCCAGAGTGTATCTTCTGCCTCCTACTCCTGGCAGGGACCTTCTGGCAGTAAGGATCAATAGCACTGATAGCAGAGGCAGAGGAGAGAAGCCCACATTTTTTTTTTTTTTTTGCACTTGGCAATGAAAGTTAGGTCAAGTTCTTTTTTAAAATATCTTCTTAATTCTGTGATTTCTTGATCAATTTGCAAAGGAGCAAACAAATTCTTTTTTTTTTTTTGTGACAGACTCTCGCTCTGTCACCCAGGTGGGAGTACAGCGGCATGATCTCGGCTCACTGCAACCTCCGCTTCCCGGGTTCAAGCGATTCTCCTGCCTAAGCCTCCTGAGTAGCTGGGACTACAGGTGCATGCCACCACGCCTGGCTAATTTTTTGTATTTTTAGTAGAGATGGGATTTCACTGTTTTAGCCAGGCTGGTCTCAACCTCTTGACCTCGTGATTTGCCCTCCTAGGCCTCCCAAAGTGCTGGGATTACAGGCGAGAGCTACGCTGCATCGCTGAGCAAAACAAACTCTTAAGAGTGGGGTGATGAACTAAGGGTTTGACTAATGGAGAAATAGGAAGCCAAATTACATTTGGAGAAATAAAGGAATATGATTCTAAATATAACCCCAACATATGTGAAATCTTTATACCTCTCAGTATGTATTCCAAAATAGATGACTCTGGATTCGATTATGTTATAACAAAGAAGAGGCAGTATCATCTTTTGTGTGCTTTGTCCCTTTCTCCAGCAGAGATTGTAAGTTAATAGCCCCATGGACTCTATTTAGCCTATAGATATTTGGTTTAGTTTCAGTTTACAAGCTAATCGAAATGTTTTATAAAATTAATTTTCAATAATACTTGAAGGAGAAGGGTATTTTTCTATCTGAACCTGTACCCTCACTGGAAGCTATCAGCAGGGCATTTACTTTGCATCATCACACATAGACTGCTGAGTTTGCAGACTCCACCTTATAGGAGCAAGTGAGGTTTAGGAAGAAAGAAATTTCAGAAGACAATCTCATATCACATATATCTTCCCAGGTGTTGCCCTTATTACAAAATGAAGGCATCTGGGAAAAATGTGGGTGAATAGAGAAAAATCCCAGAACTACTATATGCTTCATTAAAAAAAAAGAAGCTAGGAAAGAAATACTGAGAACTGGTTCAATTCTGCCTTGAACTGTGTGACTCTTCAGAAGTAATGGGTCAAAAGAACATTGAAGCATGAAGATTGCTTTCTAGAGTCCTAATGAAACTTCAAAAGGATGTCATGCATTCAGCCATAAGGAGAAGCATCTTTTAGGAGCTAGCAAGTCAGTATATTCAACCCACTTAACTTTTTCCTCTATATCTCTGGCGTCTGTTTCCACACCATGGCTGTCACACCAAGGCCAGTTACTGGAAGGGAGGGGCCTCTTTCCACTATCCTTCCACTGAGAGGAGAGGAATCCACAGGCCTACTGACAAGGAGATTTATGCCCTGGTTCCCTTGGGGGATTGGAAGAGTCTGAATTAATTTTTCTAAAGGCATATTAATGAACATGGTAATTAGGTTTCTGCAGTACTGATAAAATATGCAACTTTTGTAAATTTGGAACAATTTACCAACTTGCAGACACTCTAGTGAGTTGTAAAAAAAAAAAAAAAAAAAAAAAAGAGCAAAATAATCCCTATATTTCATTAGGCAATCTTGGTGGTTTAAATGTAATTGAATACCTCATTGACATTTATTATTGAAGATAATTTGAATGTTTCTAGATGTTTGAGGCATGTATATAAATATAACAAGACATAATGATATTTTTATTTTATTATCTTATTATTTATTATGAATCCTTTATTTAATTAATCTCAAACTATGTGTTGGTTAATGATACAAAGGATACAATGACATGCTTTGTCTTTGTGTTCTAGCCCAGATAATATCACCTAAAATTTAAGGCAATTTAAGATTATTTTGCTTTTCTGAAAGTAAAGATATTCAATGGTTTTGTTCTTAGAAATAAATTGTGCTCACACTTTATCCTTTCAAAAAATATCAGAGTTTTCTAGGAGATATCTAATAATCCTAGGCATATAGAGCATTGACATTAAGAAACAAAATATGAAGCAATTTTTTCTGTAAAAGTTATCATATTGTTTTATTTAAATACCCTCACAATGCATAAGAGAGCTGAAACTTCACTTACTAGTTTCCCGCTAGCAAAACAAACAGAATGAAAATTAGCATGAGGTCATTGATCAAAATCTAATTCAAAGTTCTGTATCTTGCTTAGCGTGTGTTTAGCACCTAAGAAAAAATAACCCACTAGGGTGTAGCAGAAACACTATCTGATTCTGTGTCTCATGTTAGCATTAAAACAGTTAGTTTGTTAAAGTTGTCTATTACATAAATAAAGTAATGGTATAAATAATGCGTTGCATAATTTACCCCATGGACAATATTCAATTGTTAATAATATAAGCATAAATGTTGTTATATTATTGTCAGAACTACAGTCAATTTTACCTACATTTCAAAATATACTTACATTCGTAGAATTTTTCCAGTATTCCTTTATGATCTACCTGCTCCCATAAACCTATGGAGAAGTTTTTGCTGCAGGCAGATTCATGAAACTAACATGTGGTATTTAGCCTGTGGAATCCTAGACTAGAGGAGTTACGTTCCAGAAATTGACAATATGGCACCATGCACTGGAATTATATGCTTCTCGGCTAAGAGTGACAGTGAGGGACTAATTTAATGCTTTTTGGTACAGGATAGGAGGGATGGTACACCCACTAAAAGAATTCCTCTCAAAGAGGGCTGGGCCTTGAAGTCAAGAGTGCCAGGCAAGAAAAAAAATCTGTGTAAAGAGACCTCACAGTCCCAGGAAGATGTAGTATCAGTAGGAGAATTGCAAGATAGCAGGCTTCAGATCTGATCTTCCTACAAATTGCTATAAAGAAATGTTCTTTTTTTTTTTTTTTTGGTTTACTTAAGATAGTGATTGTACATCTGGGTAGAAGCCTATTGTTAATTTATCTGTATATTCCACTTTCAGAAAAAGTAAGAACTGTGTCCCTGTCAAAACATCAAGAATGTCTATGTTTAAAATCCAAATAAGGATTTAAGAGACTATAGTATAAAACAGTGTCCTCAGTTTAAATACAAATTTAAATGCAAACTCTTTCTCCTATGGGAAAATACAATTAGATATTGTATTCTACTTGTGTCTGATCTTTGAGAGCAATGTCACAATGACGACTAATGAAAAATAACTAGGCTTAGTAACAGAAGTTAGTAACAGGAATATTTGGAGTTTGGGGACATTGTAAAGACGGCTGTAGAGTTGTATATTTCTCTCCCCAAAGTAGATAACTCTAAATTTTAATAGGTCCCACATATGTTGACTGGAAGTATCCTCCAATATTTTCTGGATTGTGTCAGCCCTCTGATTTAGAACTAAAGTCTTCATATAGGAAATCAGTATACATCATTGGAAATTTTCACATGATTATGGTAAAATATCCATATTAGTTCTGAGATTGTGGAGGATCTGACACAACTCCACTTGCAAGCTAACAAGTTATCTTTTTTTTTAATATGCATGTACTGATAGGAGAACACAAAACCCTAGGCCAGAGACACAGATGGTTTGTTAATCAAAGCAAAAGCAGTAGTCAGAGTAATATCTTGGCGTCTTATTTCTACACCCCAGTCCCCTTAGGGCAATATTATGAGTGCAAGATGTTTACCTCGGCATGCAGCAGAGTTGCATTACAGGAGAGGAACCCCCAAATTAAGAAACTTTAAGCTTTTATGGGCTTTTAGCAATCTGCTTACTCTCTTCTCTAGTGGGAGAGAAATTACTCATTAACCTGGAAAGTAAGAAAATGTTTCCAGGGAGGGGAAAGAGACTTCAGTAGATTCATAAAGATAAACCCTCATACCTCACTATCCTGACATGTCTCTTTTTAGGAAGACACTTTCTATAGCTCCCAAAAATAAGTTTGCTATTCAAAGATGCCCATTACTTAGAAGGCCCGGACAAACAGGAACACAAGAAACCCATGAATAATTGTATTTCTACCCTCCAATTGAGAAACTTTAGGGTCAGGTAGTGACCTGAGCCTTCATATACTTGATCATATGAGGAAATTTTACTGACAAGTTATCATTGTCACAGAGGACTTCTTTATAACTTCCCTTTTCAAGTGGTTGTGATGGATTCTTCATAGTCAAGATTGTCAAATTCCTGACTATAACATGCTAAGTAGAAACTGTTTACTTGGAGAATTAAAGCTGCTTTGTACTCATCTCAGTGGACAGCTGCCTTGAATTGCTTTTTATTCTCACCATCCTTCTCTACATGCAAACAACACCACTTTTGTTTTTCTAACTCACAAGTTTCTAGTTCTGAGGTATAATTTACACACACTGAAATGCACAGATCTTAAGTTTATACTTCCATGAGTTTTGACAAATGCATATAGCTGTGTGTACCAAGTTGTAGAACATTTCCATTACCATAGAAAGTTCCCACATGCCCTTCTTCAGTCAAATCCTGCCCCCACCAGAGGCAATGAATATTCTATGATAAGCAACTTCTCTGAATCTTCACTGTCATCTCTGAAGGTTACCTTCACCTCCCTGAAAATATCATTCTCAAATGAAAACGGTGTTTTCTCCCTTACTCCACATATGTCAAAGCCTGAAGCAGGATAAATGCCTCACTTCATTAAATGGCTCTACGAACTACTTAGTTTCTCAGCTGTAACACAAAGAACTCAGCCTTGATTCTTCCCATTTTCCTTCCATTCTGCATCTAAATTTACCATCTCTTCTACTGTAATAATGTTAGACTCAACCATCATCCCATTTCTCACCTGGACTTTTTTAGCATCCTCCTAAGAGATATCTCTTTCTTTTCTCTTGCCTTTAGAGTCCACGTTTTTTATCAGCATAAATCAGACTGTGCCCTCCCCCAGCTTAAGACTTTTTTTTATTGTTTACCATTGCAATCAGAATGAAATCCAAATTCCTTCTTAGGGTCTCTAAGCCTGTTAATATTATGGCTTCTGCCCATTTTTCAGATTTCATTACTTTCACGCTCTGATCTGTGGACTACTTGCCACTCACATTAAACTTCATGTCCCTTCGAGACAACTTCTTTCTCCTCTGCACATAAAGAAATACCACCCTCTGATCTGTGGCAAGGTGGATGAGCCTAGAGGACATTATGCTAAATGAAATGAGCCAGGAACAGAAAGATAAATATTGCATGTTCTCAGTCATGTGGAAGATACAAAAAGGTGATTTCACAGAAGTAAAGAGTAGAACAAAGCTTACTAGAGGCTGAGGATTGGCAGAGGATAGGATAATATTGGTTGATGGATATAAAATTGCAACTAGATAGGAGGAATGCATTCTATTGTTATATAGCGCTGTAGGTTGACTATAGTTTATAATTTATTGTATATCTCAAAATATACAATATATATTTGTAAAGAGGTTTACAAAGTAGCCTCTTAAAATCATTTTCTCTCTAACTGCCATGTTACCTGCTTGCTAATTTATGATTTCATTTATTTTTAACTTTTTCTTCTTTAAATAATCTGTTTGTTATTGTGTTTTCAAATAAATTGCTTTTGAATTTGTTAATCAATTTTACAATTTCCCTATTTTTCAATTAATCCTTTTTCATGTCTTTATTAATAATGATCTTATATTTGTTATTGTTTTCTAAGTTTTTCAAATGGTTTGGTGCTAAGAAACCTGTGTTTCATGTTAAGAATATTTTCATGAGTGCTTTCTGTAAAGCATTCCATAGGTTTTGATATACTAGGTTCTTATTTTCATAATGTTATAAATAGCTTGTAAATGCAACTTTGATTCCTTCTTTGCCCCTAACATTATTTTGAGATTTGTTTTAAAATTTTCTATCGGTTTTAATTTTTAGAATAACTTTTTATAACAAACCAGTCTTATTAGGTATATTCGTGAGAATCTGTATATTCTTATCCATTTGAATTCACATAATCTTTCAAAGCTGGATAGTGGTATGTTAAATCTATATCTGTTTTCACTTAATAGAACTTACAAGCATAAGAATTTATATAAGAATATATATATATATATATATATACACACATGTGCATCAAATTACATGTATGTAATTTGATATCCTTAAAATATGACCCATTAAATTCATGCTTTCCTGTTTGATACAGGATCTAGCTATTTACCATTTATTGGTAGTTTATCTGCTGATGACATTCCTTGCCCACATAGACCATCAATGAAGAGAGGGTGCAGAAATCCACCACATATAGATTATATATTTGGGATATGGAAGGAGTATTCAGAAAAAAAAGGGGGGTGTCCCTTGGCCAACATCTGGACCACAAACATGGAAAAACGAAATAGAATAATTTTAAGGGTAAAAGATGACTGTAGTCTGTAGAGGCCCAGTGAGAGTTCCTTGGTCTAACCTCCAAGATAAAGGGGCAAAAGGATTATGTTCTCTCCAAGCCCCTGAGGGAGACTTCCAGCTACTGGAGTTTCTGAGCTAAGAAACTCAGTGAGTCTAATTACAGAGTGCAGATGGATTCTGGATCGTATAATGAAGCAACATCATGGTGAACTCTACATCGTATGGAAACCAGAAATTTAGAACCATGAGACAAAGAGGAGATGTTCCATATTAGAAAAAGAAAAAATGAAACCAAGCCATAAAAATTTAAGAATATACTTCTCAGAGTCTATTATATTTTGAGCGAATAGTATTGATTAAAAAAGGAGATCAGTGAGGAAATCAAGAAAGCACTGAAAAAATACGTAAAACAGAATGATTTAAACTTAAAATTCTGAAGAAATTTTATCAGTCAGCAGTACCCTTTGAAAAACAAGACAGAATGAAAATGAAGAAATGCAAAGTGTGTGAGCCAATCATGCAGGGCAACTGAGCTAAGCAGCCCATCATTTTTTCAGAGAGAGCCACACTGAGCTAGGACCACACCAGTGTGGCCTGAAAAGAGAGTTCCTTCTTCCTTCTGATTGTATTGGAATGAGAAAGCCACAGGGAAACAACAGTAATTAGAGAGACAGCTTCTGGTGATCTGGTTTGCTTCTTCCACTTTGGATAGAAGTTTGGGGAAGGGATTTAGACAGCAAAAGGTGAAGTCAAGAGGAAACAAAATGAATTACTAATCAAAGTGCTAACTTAAGTCTGTGCAGTTAAGATACTTTGTGCACATAGAACACTTGTCTTTTGCTCAGACTTTGAATAGCATTAGTGAGGATAATAATCTGGTAGTTGCATCCTAATATTTTTTTCTTTACTTTTTCAATGCATTGATATTGCTGACTGGAATGTTCTTTCAACTGTGACATGACTGATCCTTGATATTGTCTTTAAGTTGGAGCAATTTGAACAGTGATTTCCCTACTTTCCAGGCAAGTATAGGAAAAATGGGCCTTCTCAGATTTAGTGAAAGGGTTACATGTGGTCAGTATTATCCACAACTCAGTCCTTTAAGTTAATTATTGATCATCATTTTCCAATGACTAGGTCAATTACAGTGCTAATTTTTCAGGTCTCTCTCCATGACAATGTGGATAGGAGGATAAATGGGAAAGCTAACTTTGTGCCTATTGGCTCAGATATGTAGCTACAAGTCATAACTTGGTGTAAAAATTCATAAAAATGTATAGTTGAAGATAATTCTTCTAGTCTCAGTTCTGAGTAATTCATCATCATCATCACAGCTAGAACTTATTGAGCTGTGAGATAGAGACTGTTCTATACACGTTCCTATGTTTTAATTTATGAAGTCTTACCATAACCTGATGCTGTAAGGTCTGAATCACTACAGAGGTGCCAGAGGTGGCTTTAAGCCCAAAAGTGATAGGACCTGAGGGATGTGTATCACGGTGAATGGACCTGTGGTTAGAATTTTCGTATTGAAAGGAATGCTGTCTTAAACAGAGAGGCCCCCTCAGTTCTGTTTCTTGAAGTTTTTAGGTTTGAGAAGTTTGGAACTTCTCCACAACACATATTCTATCCTTCCTAGAGATTTCCCTGACATTCTTCAACTGATTTCTTAAAATCCTTTTGGATCTTTTAACCAACCACTAATTTAGTTCAATTTTAAGAGTGCAGAACTGTAAACAAACGAATTTTTTAAATACCATGATGAAAGATATTTTCACTGAAACATTAGAATTTCATACCTATTAGTTTAAAAATATAACAACGATAAGTTTCATGTATTTTTATTTGTATTCTTGACATACTTTCACATCTATTATCTCACCTCATTCTCATCACCATTCTGAGATGAGGCCGGTCAGGGAAAGTTAATCTTATTTTGGTGATGGGTAAATAGCCTGGAAAATAAAATATTAGGAAGACATGATAGCTGTTTTCAGCTATGTCAGGGGCTGTCATAGAAAAGAAGAATTAGATAATTTTGTTCAGATCCAAAAGGTAGACCTGGAACTAGTGGGCGGAGTTGCAGGGAAGCAAATTTAGCCTTATAGAGAAAAGAGTTGAAGCAATTTTAAATATAGAATGGGCTGCCTTGATAGACAGTGCATTTCCCAAGACTAAATGTTTTCCAGTAGTTGGATGGGAAATATCGTCAGGGGTGGCAAAATCAGGGGAGAAAGACTTTATCTGAAGTGTTCCTAAATATGTGTATATAATCTATAAATTAGAAGCATAAATAAATGTAGTGACTTTTAAAAATAATCATGTACTAGGCATTAGTCACTCTTCTCTGTCACAGCCCAGAGCTAATTCCATCAGTAATCTGTAATGTATTAAATCTTTTTGATAATAACAAAAACTTGGGCCAAGGTCCAAACGCTGATGTAGTTCTCCCCTCTGAGAAATATTAAACCATAGAATGTTGAATTTTTCTTCATTTTTATCCCTATCAAGCCAAAAGATTTAGTTGAGCTTTACTTTCTATAGATTGTATTATGGAACAATGACTTTCTTATGCTATCATGTTATATGCATAGAAATATTACAATTGGAATGTGCCTTTTCCAAATACATGGACATTCTCTAGTCTTGCTTCAGTCTCTTCCTTTTTTCACTTGCTTCTCTCTCATTGGATGAAAAATCAGTTACACAAATGCACTACTTCCCAAAATACAAGAAGAAAAGATTCGTTCAGAATATGGATTTATTGTCGAAAATCTTACACTCTTCAAATCCATGGCAACACTCACTAGGTGTCATGATGGCACAAAAGGAAGAAGTTGTACATAAATGCCCTAAGACGGACTGCAGAAAGTACCCTGTTACTACGATAGGACGTAGAGATTTAATCAAAGTGATAATGTATGAGACCTCTATCCCTGGGATTTACTTCAGTTATTAAAGCAAAACAAATGTTATAAACTATAAAGGTTACGTTTACAGTAGGAATGTTAGGGAAGACTACATGCATATGCAGGGCCAGCAACTCCTATGAGATATAACAGCAATGAACTAAACAAAAATGGTCATCAATGCTAGAATCCTGCTCTCCATAATATTATAATTACAAAGTTACCTTATATAGCAATAGTAATTTTGAAAGCAGAATTAGGAATTAAATAAATTGTTATTAATTGCACGAAAAGAAATTTCAGAGTGTACCTGCTATGGTCTATTTATGTCTCCCTAAAATTTATATGTTGTTGAAATTCTTACTCCCAAGAGCAGGTAATTAGGAGATATGGGCTTTGGAGGTGATTAGGTCATGGGGACAGTTTTTGTGAATGGAATTTATGCCTTTATACAAGGGACATAGAAAGGACTCCTTACTCCTCCTACTTGTGAGGTTAGAGTGAGAAAACAGACATTTGTGAAGAAATAGGTTCTCATAGACACTGGATCTGCCCTCGCCTTGACACCGGATTTCCTACCCTGCAGAATTGTGAGAAATACGTATCTGTTTAAATGCTACCCAGTCCACGGCATTTTGTTATAGCAGCCTGAAAAACAAATACAGTGCCCACATTAGGCTCTTTCATGAATCCATAAAAAGAAAAACACTGGAATAAGTAAATGCAATATGACCATTCTCTCTAAAATTTGGGAGCACCTTGAAGCACTATTTCCAGTCTACGTATGTTTAAATACTGAACTTTATTTTATTTTATGTGGACTGAAGTGAAGAAAAAACTACATACCAAAGTATAGTCCAAAATTTTTAAATGGGAAATGGGCCATTAAACAAAAATTGAAAGAAACACACACACACACACACACACACACACACACACACACACAAATTGTAAATGTTCATTTCCGTAAATCCGTATTGACTCCTAAAAGTTTACATTTCTACTGAAAAGATATCAAGTTAATTTTTCTCACATATGAACCCTGGAACCCAATATTTTCCGAATTTCTTCTTATAAAACGTGAAAAAATCCTGAGCTATGCTAGATAATTATTTTATTCTGATTATTTTCAATCAAATTAGAATTCATTTAATATTTTGTTAATAGTATTATTTTTTGCATTATCGATTCTATTTTTTCTCTGCAGCACTTAGTACTAGGTTCAATTCCAGAAGGGGTTTTATATATTACCCCTTCTTACTGGAAATGCAAAATAAAATTAATTCTTTGATGATTATATTATTATTTTACTATATTAATCATCAAATCATAAAAAACATATCAAAAAATGACATTTATTACATATTGGAAATAATGTGCAATTGAATTTGTGATTAAGTAAATTTAATTTTAGCATGCTTGAATTACCTTTTGATTTCTGAAAGAAATATTTAAAATTCCTTTTAGATAGCCTTATGATTTTTCTTCACTCTAAACTGATTACTCTTACCCCATTCTACTCTGAGCTTAAGCTGAAAAGGTAGGCACTTATGGGGTGAGATGTATTTCATACTCAGTTCTGGAGACAATGACCTTTCCCCTGACTCTAGAAGTCTGCTATGGTTTGAAAGTGTCCCCCAAAAGACATGTGTTGGAAATTAATGACCAAAGCAACAGTGTTGGAGGTGGGCCCTAATGGGAGGTGTTTAGGCCATGAGGGTTCTGCCCTCATAACTGGATTAACGTCAACGATAAAAGAGCTTGAGGCTACCCATTTTATCTCTTGCTCTCTCTCATCCTCTTTTCCCTTCTACCAAGGGATGACACAGAAAGAAGGTCCTCACTTCCCAGCCTCCAGAACTATGAGCCAAATAAAATTGTGTTGTTTATAAATTACCCAGTCTGTGATATTCTGTTATGGCAGCACTAAGTGTTCTAAGACAAAGGAGAAGTTATTTAACTTTTATAATTTAATTTTAGGTTGTAGAAATGTATTACACAGAAGAAAATTATGATTACTTTTAACTGCCCTTTGTATAACATCTAACTAAATCATGCTACTATAAATTGTTTAGTTCACTTATCAATACCTGGCATATTGTCATATAAGAGACCTTGAAAAAGATGCTTTCGCACTGCAAAATTGGAATTCAAGTAGGCTTATTACAAATGCATTTTAAAAAGAGTGAAAACAATCTTTTATTCACCACAAATGTCAAACCAATATTCTTAATATGGTCATCGTCATCATCATCATTAAGAAGTACTTATCAAACATCCATTTGCTCTTAATCCAATCTGCTATAATTGCTGGATCCCATGGATTCCATCTGATGTAATTGCTGGTGGACACCTTCCCAATTAGATGATTTCCTGCAAGGCAGCTGTAGGAAATAAAGAATGAAATATAAAGCTGTAGTATATTAGTTCCTTTTTTACCATTGCAGCTAAATATTTTCCAGCTCTTTTTCTCCAGGATAATAGAAAGACATGAGATTCTATTACTTCCTCATGATCTCAAAACTAAACTGGTGAACTCATATTTTTACTTTTCCAATTAAGAATTGACTATTTACCTAAAATAGATATGCAACAAATGGCCTTATTTGTCAGTAGTGGTTGCCCATAATTTATTCTCCTTAGCAATGAACTGGCAGAATATTAAAACAATTTATTCATATAATGTGTTTAGCTCCATGACTGGCAGAAAGTAGAAAATCCAGAAATAGTAATCATTATATCACATTTGATTTGAAATGAAAAGACTCTTTACCCTTATGTACATCAACAACTCTGGATACATCCCCATGTTTTACAATCTAGTCCTTGGAATTCTCTTCACTTTATGCTCTCATTAAAGAAACTTTTAAAAAGATAGCTCACATATGTATTTGTAGATATTTTTTGCTAACAGTTTCTGACAAATTATTTAAAAATTAAAAATGGTAAACTAATATTTTCTTGTACATTTATATTTATTTGATTATGTAAATGATGTTATATTTTTGATGTTTTGAATTGTGCTTTGAAATTATAATTTGGCATTAAACTATTTGTTATGAATGTTATGTGCTTTTATAAGATTGAAAATGGTACAATCTAATAATGCATTTGACTACCTAGAGAATTAAAAAAACACAATATTTTCATTTTTCTTCTATCTTTTTATCTGATATCTTAGTGTCATAAGTAAAACAAATGCATTTTTGTTGATTTATGATTGAAATCCTCAAAACATATCCTATATATGATACTCTAATGACATGTGAAGCAACAACAGAAGACATTTATAAGTTCCTAACACTCTCAAAAAACAATGTTAAAAATTATCCTTAACCTGAAAAACATTCTGAACAGCAGCACTCCCTATTGTTTCTCCACAGTTATTTTTCACACAGCAGCCAGAGTAATCCTTTTAGATTTATGCTAGGACCATATTTTTTTCTGCTCTAAACTCTCCAGTAATTTCTCTTATTAGAATAAAATCCCAAGTCCTTGTTTTGGTCTATGACACATCATTTGGCTCCCAGTTACCATTCCAAATTTATCTCTTACTACACACTCCCCTCTTCATTCCACTCTATATTTTCTGATGTCTTTGAACTTAGGTGAAGAGGATGAGTAAGTTCCCATCCTCAAGTATAAGCACCTGATATGTATTTTGCCTGATTCACTCTTCTCATATTTGTATGGTTCTTTCTCTTTGTTCACTCAAGTATGCAGTAGCCTTTAACCAGAGAGCAGTGTATCTAAAATAGCAACTACTGTTACTCCCTGTCATTATCTGTTCATTGCACATGTCACCACCTAGTTATACCTATATGTAAATATATAGTACATATGTAAATATATGTATATTTACACATATATATACACAAATTTGTTCATTGCTTGTCTCCCTTATAGAATGCAAGCTTTATAGGGAATGAGACTTGTTTTGTTCATTCCTAAATGCATAGCTCTGGAAAAGGATACCTAGCCCAGTATTTAGTAGGCATCCAATATAATATGAAGGGAAAGAATGAAGGAAGGAAGGATAAAAGGAAAGAACAAACAAAATAAGGAAAGAAAAGGAGACAGAAAAGGAGAAAGAACAAATGAAATAAGGAAAGAAAAGTGGCACGGGGTTCTCCAGAGAAATAGAACCATTAGTATGCATAGGAGATATATGCCATATATCATATATATATATATATATATATGTACTCTCTATATAAAAATTTACTATAAGAAACTGGATCATACACTTGTGGAGGCTGAGAAGTTTCACAATCTGCCTTTAATAAGCTGGAGACCCAGGAAAGCCAGTGGCACATATTTGGTCTGAATCTAGAGGTCTGAGAACCAGAAAAATCAATTATGTGAATTCTAGCTTAAATCCAAAGCCTTGAGAACAAGGGCCAAAAGTAAAAGTCCTAATCATAGGACAGGAGAAGACTGATTATTTAACTGAAATGTTTTGGCAGAGAGAGAATTCTCCATTCCTGAACTTTTCTGTTTTATTCAGGCTCTTAATGAATGGGATGGTACCCACTCACACTGGGCAGACTATCTGCTTTACTAAGTTAAATCTCTTCTGGAAACAACCTCACTGACACATCCAGAAATAATGATTAAACAGGTATCTGGGGATCCGTTGGCTCAGACAAGTCATCACATAAAATCAACTGTCAAACACTCCCTAACAAAATTACAATTGTTCTCTACTCTTTCCACTATGTTTGCCTAATGAAACATATTCAAAAACAAATACCCCAGAAGACATCTGACTCACCAGTAATTTCACAAAGTCTTACACTTTTACTCCTCACTGTGTTGATTATTTATTCTGATACATTATCAGTAAATAAGTAATCATTTATTTAAAAGCTTTTCTCATATTGTATAGTCAAATTATTTAAAAAATCTCCATTCCACTTTTAACTGTTGCAGTTCAGCAGGTCTGACTTCTATGCATATTTAATATAATTTTAGGTGGTAGTACAGTATTTGTAAAACACTTTAAATTATAATGCAAATTTCATATGTGTTATTTTAGTTAAATTTTACAATTGCCATTGCACGGGGTAGCATCTTTACTTAATGAATAACAGAAATCAGGTGTATAGAAAATAACATTTACATGGCAGAGAAAAGGCTAGAGATTGTTATTGTAAAAGTTTAATTAAAAATAAAACATGAGTAAAGCCTCAGTAGGGCAGTTCCTTCCATACTGGGAATGTAACAGATTAAGCCAGTTAGGTTCTTGATCTCAAGAGAATTGTATCCTAATATGGGGAGAAAAATAATAAGTTTAAAATAGCAACAAAAACAATAACACTCTAAAGTAAAAGTTCCCAATCTCTTTGTTAATACATCATGACTTTTCCTGCTGTTATACGTGGTTGAAAGTGAAGTTGAACCTTCCATATTCACCCTCCTAAATATTTGCAAGTGGGACTCAGAGAATTCTTGTAGTTACAATAGGGCACTCCTATGCAGAGAGAAGCAAATATGAGAGACTATTTAATCTAAGAGAAATAAAAAGAGCAGTTACCTGTGAAATCTACTGTATTTCCTGCCATTGGCTATTCATTCAGTTAGCATATACTAATGGGACAGTAAAAGGAAAGTACCTTTACTTAGGCGAGAAAGAGAGAGATTCTATCCTATGCAACTAAATGATCCCTCACTAAGAAGTGAATATCCCACCAGAGATACCCATAATTTTAAATTTTATTTTAAAATTTCATAATTTGCATTTGTCATTAGAAAAATAATATAAAACTTGTGTGGCAATTTCATGTTCAAATAATGCTCTAATCTATGGAAATATCATATGCTATAGACTGTATATTTGCATTCTTCTAAAATTCATGTCTTGAAGCATGATTAACCCAGAATGTAATTGTGTTTAGAGATAGGGTTTTTGTGAGGTGATTATGTTGTGAGGGTGGAGCCCTCAAGAATGAGGTTAGTATGAATGAGAACCTAGACAGCTCCTTTGCCCTTTTCCACCATGTCAGGTTAAAGTGAAAAGATGGTCATCTATGAACAAGGAAATGAGCTGTCACCAGACACCAAATATGCGGGTGCATTGATTTAGGATTTCCTGGTGTCCAGAACTGTGACAAATAAATTTCTGTTGTTTGTAAGCCACCCAGCCTATGGTATTTTTTTATAGGAGCCTGAACAAATTAAGACATCACAATTTGTATAATCCTATATTGTTGGTTATCTTCTTTTATCAAAATAATTACAGAATTTCTGCTCTGCTAAAGATGAAGAAAGTAACAACATAATGCCATTACTACTTCAGCCACAGGAAAGATTGATAATTTATAAAAGTAATATTTATTTTTGTTTTTGTTTTAAAACCATTAGAAATTTGAGAACCAAAAGGAATTAAAACAAATTACAATATAGAAAGTCACAAGCCCTCTTGAGAGAAAAGAGAATTACGGTGGTTTTCATTTCTGATAGAGAAGCAAGAGGGTGAGAAAGCTACTATTGGTAGAGGTAAAAGGAAAGTGGCTAAATTTTTAACAGATTTATTGACCATAACTCTTCTGGTAAAATATTTTAGGAAACTGGGCAGTCCCAATCACAAAGAGATTCTGCACCTACCCACTAGCTTTCTCATAGATCATCACTGAAAGTTCACATGATATATTTGGAACAGGGAGCAAGAGACGGGAGAGATGACCTAAAAGGTACATCATACAAGGTCAGTTGAAGTCGTATGACATAATAGAACTGAGAAATAGGCAGCAGTTGTCATTACCCATTAAAAGAAGGACTGGGGTCCTGAGATCAACCCTCCATTACTGCTCTGTACCTTCACTGTGCACACTTTAAAAGACTTGTCACACTGTCTGCAGAAAAGCAAGATAAGAAATATCTCCTATGTGACAGAGAACTAGGAACAAGGCTGGAGAAGAGAAATCCCCAGCAAATTGAAACACCAACCCAAAAACCTGGAAAGCTAGTACATATATAAAACAAGAATCATAAGCAGTTTGGAAATCAGTGGGTGGAGTGTAAATCACAAAATGACTGCTGGAGTCTTCCTGTTGTCCTAATACCAAAACAACGGAAGGTCTTGATTGTAAATTCAAATCTTTAAAGTCAGTGATAAACTGAATATAACCAAAGGAACATTAGAACCAGCTAATGAATTGATGGCTAGCAACTTACAGATGAAAGAGTACTCCTTTTTCAGGAGAAAAATTAATTAAATTGTTACCATTTTTCTACATACAACATCAGGTATCCAATCAAAATAAAGAGATACATGAAACAAGAAAGTGGTAACCATCATGAAGAACAAAATCAGTCAATAAAAACAGACCTAGTAACGGCCCAGGTATTGCTTCCTCAAGGTGAATTTCAGAATTATCTTGTGGCCTTTAAATTTGAATTTTGATGAAAAATAAGTCTACAGATATATCTGGGGAAAATATTAAAAATGAGAAATCTTCCTTTTCACCAGGATTTTGCCACCCTGTATGATAACATGTGATATGGTTTGGCTGTGTCCCCACCCATATCTCATCTTGAATTCCTATGTATTGTGAGAGGGACGCAGTGGGAGGTGATTGAATTATGGGGGCGTGTCTTTTCTGCGCTGTTCTCATGATAGTGAATGAGTCTCATGAGATATGATGGTTTTTTAAAAATGGGAATTTCTCTGTACAAGCTCTCTTTTTGCCTGCCATCCATGTAAGATGTGACCTACTCCTCCTTGTCTCCTGCCATGATCGTGAGGCTTCCCTAGCCACGTGGAACTGTGAGTCCATTAAACCTCTTTCTTTTGTAGATTGCCCAGTCTTGGGTATGTCTTTATCAGCAGCATGAAAACGGACTAGTACACCATGGAATCCTAACAAAGCTAGCAGCATAAAACATATGGTTCTTGCAGTAGTATAAGGATTATGTATATATTTTATTCAACAGAAGTACTATTATATGATAATGTTGCCCAAATGTTTATATGTTAATACATACTAACAAAATGAAAAAGATATTTTCCTGTGATATTCTCAAGATTTTTAATATTTTTATTTCTGTTTTATGAAATTGGATGATATACTAACTCTGTCTTGACAAAAGGCCATGGTGTAGTTTATTGAATTACATTGTTTACATGCAGTGTGCAGTTTTTTACCTCAGGCAATCCACTCTTCCATCCCTTTTCTTTACATAGGGCTGCGGTGTAGCAGATTGCAACATAGCCTTTATATATATGCTCACATTTAACTTATGTAGTACTTCTCCATTGGGCAAAGAATAATGTTTCCTATTGCTCAACCAATTGGTGAAATTGTCTGAACTTCATAAGAAGGCAAAGTCTAACCACTTTATTAACTTTAAATAATTCAAGGAGTAAAAGTGTGAATTTTTTTTTCCCATATGGTTCTTTAAATTTACAGTATGCCTATTAGCTGAATGTTTGCCTTATTTTTTACTAATAAGAGTCCCTAACAATATCATTATTTCCCTCACTATTATTTTTTGCCTCGTGGGATTAAATGAATTACTACATTTTCAACACTCAATTATCTTTACTGTGCAAAAATATTGTGCAGCTAATGAAAACATTTAACTAGCTTTGTTACCTAATCAAATCATTATGTTCTGCATTACATTTTTCAGTGCATTTTGCATAAGGGTTAGAATCAACTAGGGAGTACACATTCCAATGCCATTTTAGAAAATGTTTGATTATGCATTGTACTAAAATATTTTACTCCAGCCCAATAGGCCAGTTTCCAGATTCATTTAACCTTAGCATCCACACAAAGGCTTCCTGAAGGCCATTGAATATCAAAAGCAGGGTCATTCTTGATTTTTGCATGTGAATGCTTCTTGACAAGGAAAAGAGATTGAGACAGACTTCTATTTCAAAATTTCCACTGAAGTGCTTTCAGATGTTAACAATTATGTCTCCACAACTTTGATTTGAACTAATGACCTTGGTGTTGATGTTTCTATAACCTAATTAATTACTGATTGCTGATTTCTTGAGTTTTAATCTGCCCTTTAAATATTCAGGATAATAGTTTCAGGTAGTAAAATTAAAAGTGTTTCTTACTGATTTCAATGAGAATGCCTTACTCTGGAGATTGCTTCCTGTTGCAGGATTTGTAACCGATCAATCCAAAAGAAAAGCTTTCCATGGAGATGATTAAATAGTTTGAATTGCTTGTTTAGCTAAGCAACTTACATTAGAATTCAGCTTTAAACATTGAAGAGTTATACTATTCACATTCTACTCAGAATAAAACCCAAAATACCTACAATACCCTTTTCCCTTACTACGCCCTTCAGACCCAATATGACATTGGACCTTATATCCTTAATTTAATTTGCTATTACATGCCCAGTCATTCTGTCTCAGTCACATTCAACACCTCACTGCTCTTGGAACAAAGAAGAACCTTTCCCATTCACAGCTTTTGCACAAGCTGTTCTCTTTATCTGAAATGTCCTTCCTCTAGAAAACCTCATGCTCAGTCCTTCCTTTCCTTCGAGTTTCTGCTCCACTGTCACATAATATAAAATAATAATATTACATAAACTAACATTATCCTCAGTTATCAGCATTCAATATGCCCTTTTCTGGTATATTTTTTTCATAATCATATTTTATCATCCCATGAATTAACATTAATTTTGTACTGTCTTTCTCTTACTAAAATGAAGCTCCATGAAAGGGGGTATGAGAGAGGGAAGGGTTTCTTTTTGCAAGCAGGTATTTTCAATAACTAAAAGAATATACTCACATATAATAGGAATTAAATGATATTACGTAAATTAAAGAAGAATTACTAACAGTCAAAATAAAGTACCCAAAGAATTTCTATCTTTCTGTTTCCTTCTTTCTCTCCCTAAGTTTTGTCTCTTTTAATCTCCAGTTAGAGGATCACAGGAGTAATAGAAGTACAAAATAGAATCAATAAAGTTTTGCTCATAAATACTTCTGTTGCTTTTCACTCTAAACCTTAAGCTTAGAAAATGGAGGACACGGGTTAGACAGGACTTGATCATGTCACTTTTCCACACAAACTTTTCTCTCAACTTTTCTAAAGCACAACATCTCAAGAAGAATAAAGTCATCCTTTTGTCTGGATTTAACAAGTTTTTTGTCTGGATTTAACAAGTTTTTTGAAAAACTTCTAGCACATAATATTATTCTGTAATCATTTATTTATTTACTGATATTAATAATTATTTTAGTAAACTATTAAGGAAAGAATTCACACTTAACCCGTCTCTATTATATCTTTATATCCTAGCCAAAAACAATGTGAATAATGAGCATCCCTCTCAATTCTGTTGGTCTTAATGCCATATGCAAACTGCCCAGACCGTTCATTACATGCAAACTGCCCAGACAGTTCATTAAATGGAGAAGCACTGGGAAAATTGATGTAGATACATGAGGCACTGTGAAGAGGAAGCAAACACGAGAGACTGTTTAGTAAGAGATACAAAGAGCAATTACCTGTTAAATCTACTGTACTCCTTGCCATTGGCTTTTAGTTCCTGTGGAAATACCCTAATTTGACATTAGACGAAAAATATCTTTACATAAGCTAGAAGGAGTGGGATTCTATCCCATGCAACTTAATGATCCCTACCTTAGAAGTGTATAGTATCTTCAGAGATAACTGTAATTTGAAAATTCATTAACTAAAATTTAATAATCTGCACTTTTTATTAAAATGTAATAACTTTGACAATAAATAGTTTTCTATATCATTTTCATGTTTCAGTAACACTCCAATCTATAAAAATATCATAGGCTAACACCAAGTGTTTGTGTTCTTCCAAAATTAGTTTATTAAAGCTTAACACTCATTTCCTTTTAGATCCTAGTAAGAGTGTCCACTGAGTTTTCCAAAAGTAGTGATTTCCCTTTGGTTACTCAGTATGCTGGGAATTTACACTAAGTTTGAAACTTATGAATGACCTAGTCATGAAAATCTCTCCATACCCACATTTTGTTGTTTGTTTGCTTGCTTGTTTCTTGATTGTTTCTTAAAGGGATATACTTGGCAATGAAAGTACAGAGAAAATTCATAAATGTGATATTCTGAATCTTTATTCAAGAGAAAGAAGAGCCTAATTTCATCTAACCTTTTCAATTCCGATAGCACTCAGGAAAAGGCAGAAATGACAACCCTGGACTGGATGCACCAATTGCCTGTAATTTCAAGTTGGCTTTGCTTTTATGGAGCCTATTCCTTCAATCAGGAGCTAGTTCTCTTTTTACTACCTAATACTGAAAGCCAAAATCTTTATTCCTGTCAAAAAAGAAATTACAAAAAAGCTTTCCCTTCACCACTGAAGTCTACTAAAACTCCATATCATCTTCAGTCTCTCCATTCACCATCACCAGCCTCCACCTAGATATATATGCTCCCTCACTAATACATTTGTGAAAGCCAACTAGTGATTTATTTTCTTTTTCCAACAAGTAGAGAGAGAACAGTTTTTTGTAGTTTGTTTCTTTTTTCTGTTGAGTCATACACTCAGAACTGTCCAATAATTTTCTTAGTTCTTGATTTTTCCATGTAGGACCTAAGAGTTAGCAGCTTTCACTACTTTGTGTTAGGAAACACCTGTTGTGCCATCCATAGAGCAGAATTGAAAATATCATTTTTATCCTGTTCTGACTGGGTATTTTATTATCCTAGATGTCTTAAATTCCTCATTTTCACGATTGTGAAGCCCATCAGTAAATTATCTTAACCTCAACTATTTGATCTTTTACTCTCTCCTGTTAATTGGGTGGTAGGGGACACCACTGCCTTTCAAAATCTTTTGCCCTTCAAAACATTTCTCAGTATGTTTGGGGTGCTATAACAGAATACCATAGACCGGGTGACTTATCAGGAACTACAGATCGTTTGACACAGTTCCAGAGGCAAGGAGCTTTAAGATCAAGTTACCACCATGGCATGTGTGTAGCTATGCAGCAATCCTGGGTGATCTGCACCTGTACCCCAGGACTTAAAGTATAATAATAATAATAAAAAGACCAAGGTACTTGGATGATTGAACGTCTGATGAGGGCCCACTTTCTGGCTCATAGTTGGACATCTTTTTCCTGTGTCCTCAATGGCTGAAAAGTCAAGGGAATTTTCTCTGAGGTCTCTTTTTTAGAACACTAATCCCACTCATGAGGGCTCCTCTCTCATGACATGATCACCTTCTAATGGCCCCATCTCCTAATATCATCACTTAGAGGGTTAGGATTTCAACATAAAGATTTTGGGAGAACACAAACATTCAGTCTATAGCATCTCCTAAGCACAGATCTTGGTGCTTCAGTCTGTAAAATCAGCCTGAGTCACCTTCAAGGTCAAGTGGATAGGACACAGAACATTGTGTCTAAGTGTGCACCAAGGCTCTAAATCAGACAGACTGAGTCCAAATCACAGTTCTGTCATGCACAAACTGCATGGCTGCAGAATTGTTACTTAATCTTTCTGATCCTCACATTTTTCCCTTTGAAAACTGGAGAAAATAATACACCTATTTCAAAGAGTATTTCTACTACATAATGTGATCTCAATTTTTAGGTATTATTTCTAGTATTTCTATTAGATGAATATGCACAGATTAATCGATATTACCTTCAATCATTTATTCAATGGTGTGCTGGTAAAGGGAAAGAAAATCAATCAGATCTCATGGTAGAAATGTGTTTTATTTAAATATTAACCTTTTGAACTCATGAACACTTCAGTAATCTGATGAGTTGCCAATGCTCCTCATAAGCTTACACCATAAAATAGAATATAAATTTAGTATGATCATGTATCTCCTGAAGCTCATCCATTGACTATTTAGTCTAAATAACTCTTAATTTACATCTATAAGAAATCTAAACCACTTAGCTAAGGCAGATCATTAGATTTTGACTTTATATTTTCTATTTATTTTAAAGGTCTCAATAAATTATTATTACAAAATGAGATTTAACTCTGAAATTAGATGAGTAATTTGTGTTACATTTGATGGATTTTACTGGATGCTCTAGTTAAAATAGTTAGTTCAGATCTTTCTATGGGATTAAAATGACTTTCAGGAAAAGCAATAAGCACTTAGTGGTCATAGTTGACCATTGTTTCATGACGGTATTAGGAGGTGGGGCCATTAGTAGGTGATCATGTCATGATGGCTCTAAAAAAGAGACCTCAAAGGACTCCCTTGACTCTTCTGCCATGTGAGGATGCAGGGAAAAGATGGCCAACTATGAGCCAAAAAATATATGTTGAATGGGGGGTGGGGGTCAGAAACGCCTAAATAATAAATAAGAGCAAAAAATTAACATAAACTTTGGCAGTGGTCTTAATAAGTGCTGTTAGGATGACAAACAGTAGAGTATATTTTTAATAGTTCCTTCTATTCACATGCAGTTTACTCTAAGCTTCCCATTAGCCTCACTTCATATGCCATACAATCAGGTCACAGCTCGAAGTGCAAGAAAATTTATCTAATTTGTAAAACTGTGTAAAAAGTGGAACAATTCTGATGTAGAGACATTCAGAATTTACTGTAATTATCCATTTATTACCAGAACCATTTCCTTTAGTTGTGTAATTACCATTCAAGTAGACTTTAATGTTTGATAGTTCACAGAAGAAAAATAAAAAGATACTTGATCAGGAGGTTAAAATGGGTATATTTTATGATATTATGTTTTGGTCTTGGGAACTCCAGGAATGGAACTGATTGTTTATATCCATGGGTCTCTTAAAGAAATAAGATAACAAGTCTTATATACAGACTTCTTTTCCCCTTTCCCCATGAGTATATGTAACCATGTAACCTTGAAATTGCTGCTGTATGGTGAGGAAGAAAGATATGGTATCCATGTTCTCTATGCAAGGTTCATTACTTCCTATAAAATAGGAAGTGATTTTTTGCTTTGAACATTTCCATCTCTTGTTTTAACAATTTCCTTGGCATTCTATTACTCAGGGTTCTCTAGAGAAACAGAATCAGCAGGATATTTTTACATATGTAGAACCAACAGGATGTTGGTATATATGTTATACATGTTTTAGGATTCTTCAGGGAGACAGAACCGATAGGAGATAAATGTATGTGTGTGTGTGTGTGTGTGTGTGTGTGTGTATACATACCATGTAGAATATAACCAACAGGATATATATGTATGTATGTGTACATATATGTATGCATATACATATACACACCACATACATACATACATGCACACACACATATACACACACACGTATATTCACACACACACATATATACACACACATATATTCACACACACATACACACACACACATATACACACACATATATATTCACACACACATATACACACACGCATATACATAGAAATTAATTTGTTGTAAGGAATAAGAGACTTGCATATCCCAGGTTCTGCAGGGTGAGTCAGCAAGCTAAAGACAGTAACTAACTCATGGTGTAGTTCCAGCCTGATTGTGAAAGGCTGAGAATGAGAAGAGCTGGTGGTGTAGCTCTAGTCTGATTTGGAAGGACTGAGAATCAGGAGAGCTTGTGATGTAGTTCCAGAAGCCAACAGGCTTGAGACTCAGGGAGGAGCTAATGTTTCAATTTGACTCCAAAAGCAGGAAAATGCCAGTGTTCCAGTTTGAAGGTGGACAGGCAGTAAGAATCCTTTCTTTCTCAGGGGAGGGTCAGCCTTTTTGTTCTTTGCAGGCCTTCAACTAACTGGGTGATGTCCACCCACATTATCGAAGGCAATATGATGTATTCAAAATCCACTGATTTAAACATTACTCTAATCCAGAAACAACTTCACAGAAACATCCAGAATAGTGTGACCAAGTATCCGGGCACCATGGCCCAGCCAAGATGACACATAAAATTAACCAGCACTAATATCTTCATTACTTGGGACCTTCCTGTCTGCAAGAGACAGATATACAATTCAAATTAATAGAAGAAGTGTGTGTGTGTGTATGTGTGTGTGTGTGTGTGTGTGTGTGTGTGTGTATGTGTGTGTGTGTGTGTGTGTGTGTGTGTGTGTGTGTGTAATCCATGAATAGTGTAGCCTTAGAATTCCAGGAACTGAAATGATGGCATTAGCTCTCTTTCTGGTTCTTTCTTTCTGTATATTGGCCCAAAATCTCCCACTATATGTTGGTTTCCTCTGAGTCTTAGAAAAAAAGAGCAGGACTGAAGATAAATACATGTTTGCATAACCCTGAAGTAAGTAATCCTGTATGAGAAAGAGTTTAGTGGTTGTCGTACTTAGTTGGCCCATAGCATTATTCAGTTTGTTTATTTCTTGGGAATTTCCCATAGTATTAGTCCTACCTCTCTTAGATAGAAGTTGAAGACTCACTTTCCCACCTATTACTGAAGCTTATCTATCAAACATATATACCCCTATAAAAATCTTGCTTCAGGAGAAAGTGATGTGAAGGAAGAGGCCCTAGATAGAATTAATTTCTAGTAATACTGGGAATCATACATTCTGGCTTTCTGTGGCAGATTCTGACATTTATCATACAGTGTCATGGGCACTCAGTGATTGCCTGCTTAGTGCCAGCTATTTTCCAAGCTTTTACTAGGAAGCTGAAAAGGGGGCTGCAGTGAAGTCTCTGCTAGAGTAATGCTATGGCATGGCTTGGACATTGCTCTTGGCTGTGTGTCTTCCAAGTCTGACTTTCTGTCCCTAGGAGAGATACATTAAAATATTTATTTCCTCCTGAAGGAAGTTACAGTGTTTCTATTAGAGCTCCGAATGGTGCAGACAGCTTTTCTATTTCATTATCTAGCTATTAAGTTTGTATAATGATTGGCTAGATTTTGGTTACACTCGCTCGCGCCAGTGGTCAGGGAGGTTTAGTATTGTGATTGGAAGCTACACAAGAATCACATTTAGTGAAGGAGAGGCCATTCCACAGATGAGGAAGCGTGCTATTTCTAGGCTAAGAGAGAGAAGAAAAATTATTGACAGCATTAAATACCCAACATAGTGCTCTGTGACAAAAGTGACTAATTATCTATTAGAAATGTGCCCTTACCTTAAAGAATCACGTGGAGAATTTTTGCAGAAAACATGCAGGGCTATGCTGCAGGAGTTGGTGCTAGTCTGGATATCTCAGATCTTGGGCATGTATTAACTGTGCTTTCCCAAGACTGTTTTATGAAACTACAATGGCAGATAAAATAGACAATACAGATTTTGGAGTATCATAGAAGGGTACGAATAATTTAATAGGTAACTACAGCATGGAATGATTGGTGCTATGCTAATGACAGTACTGGATGCTTGGGAAAAATATAGACAAAATAATAGTGATTTTTAAAGTCAAATAAAAGTTTTTAAAGATGTGACATTGCTCTAAATTTGGAGTCAGGAAAGAACTGTGTTCAAATTCTTGTTCAAAACCAGCCAGATATAGTTAGGCAAGTTATTTATTCACTTTAAGCCTTAGTTTTATTGTATGCAAGATGGATAAAATAATAACTTCTTTCATAGATGTCATGATTAAATGAGATAACATATGTAGAATCCATAACTTGGTACATGATGGGAATTCTATACATGTTTGCATTTGAAAAAATTATCTTTCTTTAATTTTTCTAAGTGAAGGTTATCAGGTATCCTGTGAAAATGTGTCTATAGGCTCAAAGGTAACATTTCATCTTCCAGGCACTAATAGAGTGATCTAGAGTGAAGCTGAAGTGAATAAAGCTGAGCTAAAGACTTGAAAGTTAGCCACATGAAGTTATAGAATAACTTAAAGGAGGTAAGTGATACTTTCAGTTTTGTGTTTAGATAGATCACTTTGCTACCATGTAGTCACTGACCAGAAAGACAAAGTTATCAGGCTGATCCACAGGCCTGGATAAGATGCAATTTAATAATCAGCTGAATTAAGCTAGTGGTATGGGACAAGAGAGCTAACCAATATGAGAAGTATCTGTGAAGTTAAATTGGAAGAATTTAGTGATTTTGTTAGACGTGGGAGGTTATTGAGGTGAGGGACTGATCAATGTCTTCTGGACTATATTAGTCTGTTCTCACAGTGCTATGAAGAAATACCCAACATGAGATAATTTATAGAAGAAAGAGGTTTAATTGACTCACAGGTCCACATTGCTGGGGAGACCTCAGGATACTTACAATCACTGCAGAAGGCAAAGGAAAAGCAGGCACCTTCTTCACAAGGTGGCAGGATAGAATGAATGAATGAAAGCAGGGAAATGCCAGATGCTTGCAAAACCATCATATCTCTGGAGACTCACTCATTATCATGAGAATAGCATGGGGAAAACCACTCCTATGATCTACCTAGTCCTGCCCTTGACATGTGGGGATTATTACAATTCAAGGTGAGATTCGGGTGAGGACACAGAGCCAGTGCATTCACATGCATGACATGAATGTATCAGTCATGCATTCATGTAGAAATATCTAGAAGAGACTGCAGGTTGAAAAGAAGGTTTATATACAAAGTAGAGTTGAATGCATTCAGTATGGAGGTGCATATATGCCCAATGGGTTTCTATGATTCTGATACTTTAGAGACACATCTGATCTGGGGAAACACATAGGAATCCATCAATATCTAAATGGTAATTGTTGGAAATTCATGAGGTCATTCTGGGAAAACTATATAGAATGAAGAGAAAACAGTGGCCTGGACAGAATCATAAGAAGCAACAACATTTAGGTGATAGGACAACAAGAACTCTGAAAATATGGATGAAGAAAATAAAAAATAGAAAAAGACAGATAATTAGGAGAGTACGCTAATAGGGAAGCCAAGTCAGAAAGTGATTGACTGTGTCAAATATTGCTGAGGCGTTCCAATAGGTATATATTCAACATGAATTGAGACATACATAGAGTGACTAAGTCTAGAGATCTAATGCACAACATAAGGACTGTAGGTAATAAAACTGTTGCATTTGGAATTCATGCCGAATGGGTAGATTTTAGCTACTCTTGTCACAACACAACCACCAAAAAAAATTGGGCAAAGATGTGAGATGATGAATTTGTTAATTTCCCCACCATAATAACAATTTTTACTATCTATGTATATTCCATTATGCTGTATACTTTAAGTAGAAACAATAAAATGTATTCCAAAAAAATGAATTGAGAGGTTGATTCCTTAGAAAATGAATTATAGTGTATCAAGGAGTAGGCTGAAAAGTGAATGGGAGGTACAAAGGTGGAACCAGGAATTATAGAAATTTTGTTTTCAAATCATTCGCCTGTGATTTGGAAGGATAGAGTAGGAATTAAAGAGGTTGAATTCAGAGGGTTTTTTTTGTTTTTGTTTTTCCTTGTTTTTAACATGTGAGCTATGTGGGTATAGTTAAAAGCTAATTTGAGAGCTAGAAGATATGACCATGGTGACAATATAGGAGGAGACAGAGAAGGTAAAATATAAAGAAGGAATCCAGAAAAAAGTTCAGGTGTTGAGAATTGGAGAATTGAAGAGATTAACCTTAAGAGTTCCTCTTGAAACAGGAGAAAAAAGGAAAAGATGGATTGGATGCAGAAAATCACTATCCCTCTGTAAGGAATGCTAGGGCATTTTAAAAGCCATAAAAATTATTGCTTCAGAAACATGCATTTTATGCATATAGATTACTATGATTAAAATGTGAGTCAAGGGTAAAATTAGTTTTTATAAAAGTAAATTGCATTTTATTGACGATTTTTGATAGCACCTGTTTTTATTATGTAAAATATTGTATATGTTTTATATTTCCAAAATCAATTATATTTTTGCTGCCACTGCTACTTTCAAATTATTTTAACTTGAGCCTTGAGGCATTCTAACATAATGCAAACCACCCATCAATTTTCCAAGATAGTACTGTAGTATTTATCAAAGTTGACCTTTTAATGTGTATGTTTAGGAGTTGTAGAGTGAGGAAAGGGGATGGCTATTCACATATCAGTATACCCATTTCCAATAATGGGCCCTGAGTATTAGCTGGACACAGCAATGGGAAAGAACAATCGCTTTCTGTTAAACTTGGAAATGATATCTGAAAAGCTTATCATTGTTTAAACTTAATTGTCTTAAGTTTACTATGATAATATTGGCATCAATGTTCTGTTAATATTACATGAATTTAGCCAGAGGCTATTTAGGGAGAAAAGGAGTTGATTTTCACATTGGAGTGTACGATACCTTACTTTAAATGAGAACAGAAACTCAGATTTGAATTGAAATGACATTGACATGAATATACCCCTATCAACTTGGGGGTTATATCTGTACTCCCATACTCTTTTACAATTTGCAAAGGGGCTGTTATTGCAAATGTTATTTTTTCCAATAAAGAGACAGCTCATTAGATCTCATTACTAGTCAGCAGCTGTCGCAGAATATAGATTTCCAACTTGGAGCAATACATCTTTTCACAAATGCTTTCACTGAAAATGTGGAAAAGATCTATTTCATCGTTAACCTACAGCGACATTATACACGGCTGAAGTTACACCTTTGGCTTTTCTATAGAGCATTTCATAGTTTAGTAACTTTAAGTTGAATAATTCAAGTTTCATCTAAATGTAATGTCTGCTGCTTATAAATTCCAAAGGGATATTGAAAGTTATTTTTTTCAATTCCAACTGGTAGTATGTTATTTTGAGATCTGGATAAAGTAAATAAATCAACAAATATGTTTCCAGTACTACATTATTTGTGCAAGGATATGAAAAATAGAAAAAGATAAAGTAAAATCAAATTTTCCCTGTGCTCAAAGAGCTTACATTCTATTTGGGGAAGTAAAATGTAGACACTAAAAATGTGCATGCATATTGAACATTTGTTTGGAAGCAAATGTTCAAAAAGTTTATGAAATAATGCATAATTTCTTGTTACATGCCTTGTACAGGAATAAATTCTCAGAAAAGAAATGAATCTTTATGGACATAACATGTCTTATAAAGCCTCTTAGGGGTGAAAAAATAGCTTCATTTTTGCATATTTTCAGAGATAAAGAAGTATATGAATGCATGGTACAGTGTGTGGTATGTGTTCGTGTGTGTGTGTGTGAGAGAGAGACACTGGTGAGGAGGGCACACTTGCGCAGAAGGAGGCTGACCATATACTTTTCATGTATAAAATGGGAAGGATATTCAGGTCAGAGGACTGATATAAATAACAAGATAGAATATAAGAATTTTTATATACTTCTTCTTAAGATAGAAGATATATAAAAAGTTGTGGTGATGACAGTCCATAATTGGACTGTAGAAAAGAATTCTCTTAGTGTTAGAATTAGGTATTGCAGTTGTATAGGATAATGTGAGCTCAGGTTACATAATACTTTAAATACCAAGCCTGACTGTGGGATTTTTACCTGTGTAGAAGACAGATTCTGGCTTACTCAAATAAAGCCCTGATTTCAGAGAAGAGTGACCTGGAAGATACAAATTTCAACAATGAGTGAGGGAACAGAAAAAAAATACTAGTTGTGAAAATAGAAGACTATGGGTATATGAAAATTATAATGATATATTTCATTGGCTAAGGGATTAGACATTTTACATAACTCCATAAAACAAAAATATGATAGGAATTTCAGATAGATGACTCCAAAAATACTTTCTAACACTCATAGGCATTTTATGGCTATAAAATATTAAGTTTGTAGTCAACACTCTCTGCCAAACACTCTTCTCTTGGCTTCATGCCATTATATGTATTCCAAATTTTGTATATACAAATATAGTATTTTCTACATTTTACTCTTTTGTTAATTAACACTTTAAAAGCCTATCCATTATAGATTACTTAAGTAATGACCTATAATTTTTTACTCATTCAAAAATATCTATTTAATATCATTTCCAGGTGACTATGCTACATTTCTTTTCTAGTATTTAGTATTTTCATTCATTATATTCTAATCTCTGGAATGAAAATCTAATTTTTTCCCAAAGAATTAAGCAGTTTCCTTGGTAGCTTTTTAAAAAAAATATATGCAAGACCAAGATTAGAACTTATTCTGCAAAAGCTGGGTTTAGTAGACTGTTTTATCACATTTCAGGAACAAAAAGCATTATAAAATGGATAGAAGGGAGGAGAGCAAAGGGGAGGGAAGGGAAGAGCAGAAGAGAAGAGAAAAGCCAAAGAACAAAAAAATAATAGCATTTCTGGCTTCACCCACTACAGGCATCTTTAGAGTTCCATAAAAGTCAACCACCTAGAGGATATATGCTGCTTTTTCAGTTGTTGATAAAAATAATCTTTTACATGGTTTTATGGGGTGGGAGTTGGGAGCAAAGGCACACAGGGTAGAGGACAGGGAAGAATATGGTGGGTTTAAGTAGATGTACCTAGATAATGACTATTGATGTTTTCTCTATCGTTACAATAGATTACAACTCCTAGTATGTGTTTTCTCTTCACACAGTCTTTTTTATTCCCATGACTTTTTCTTCCCCTATGTGTACTCTTTTATTTGTTATTTAGTCCTCTGGCAATTGGAAGAAATGTATTATTCTACTAATTGTTGCTTTTGATGTAAACTGTTCAAAATTTTTTCTTGATTATCTTGCCAAGAATAAAGTGATTTCTATTAACTCCCAATATGAATCTATAAAACTCAATATAATCTAGTTTTTAATAGCTTCCTATATTCTATAGATATGAGATATATTTTAAACTCTGAATAATACAATTATGTTAATTTTGCGATTTTATTTCCTCTTTAACATTTATTAATATATCCATTGGATGATATAGCCATATTATAATAACAAAAATAAATTTTAAATCTGGTTAAAAATAGTTTCAATATTAGTCCTTTTATATTCCTTTTTTATTTTGATTTATTTCTCAGTACAGTATACTTTCAAATGTAGAGTGGGCTGAAGGTTTTAAAGTTCCAGATTTAATTTATTCAAGTAGGTTCATATTCATTATAATTTTTTTAAGATTTTCTGGTCATTCCTTCATTAAAGCAGACAAGAAAAATATCTTTGTAGGGTATACAATTATCTATCAAAGGGTTTCAGCAGTATTTATTTTATAAATCTTAGGGAACCACTAGAACTTAATTCCACACAATGGAGGTGTGGATACTAAAAGTATTTCAACATATCTTTTGTTTTGGCTGGTTTCAATCCTGAGAATTTCAAAAGCAAAACTGTGTTGACTTCATATTAGTATAATTTCATAAAATATTGTACAATCCTATGTATACATTTGTCTATATGGAAATGTAAATCAGTATATAAAAATCATTATAGTCATTGAAATTTAAACTAATCAAGACATGCCTAGGTGTTGATCTCCATATATATGTTTACTTTATGGTCTTTTTTTATATTTCCTTAGTTCATATATGTTTGTCTTTTATGTAGTAATTATATCTTATTTTCCATTGTTTCTATCTTCTCCTACAAGAACCATATAATTTAATCTTGCAGTTGCCTTTATCATAGCTCCATTTTCTCTTACTGGTTTACTCACATCATTGATGTTCATTTGTATTCTAAAAAGCTGTATTAAGTTTGTCTTCAATATCAAATTATTCTGAAAAATGTTGGTTTGGTAGACTATTCATTCTATCACATTTCAGGAGTGAAAAGCATTTAAAGTAGATACGGTGAGATTGGGAGGAATCGATCTAGACTTTGTTTCAGTTACTCATAGCGCTGCTCTCCTCTTGAAATACAGACCTTCAAAAGAAGGAAGAAAGAGAGAAAGAAAGGAAGAGAAAGAAAAAGAAAAAGAAAGAAAAAACAAAAGAAAGAAAGAAAGAAAGGGAAAGAAAGAAAGAGAAAGGAAGGAAGGAAGGAAAGAAGGAAGGACAGGAGAAAGGAAAGAAAAAGAGGGAGAAAGAAAAAGAAAGAAAAAAGAATGAAAGAAATAAAGAAGAAATAAAGAAAGAAAGAAAGAAAGAAAGAAAGAAAGAAAGAAAGAAAGAAAGAAAGAAAGGAAGGAAGGAAGGAAGGAAGGAAGGAAGGAAGGAAGGAAGGAAGGAAGAAAGAAAGAAAGAGAAAGAGAGAGGAAGAAAGAAAGGAGAAGGAAAAGCAAAGAAAAAAGGAATGGCAGAGAGAAAGAGAAGGAAGGAATAGTTCTATTTTATCTATAATAGAGATTACATGCAATACTGTTTCCATGCGCAATTTATTATTAGCTTTAATATAAGTTTAGCTACAATGTTTTCTCATATTAGTTGATTCTCCTTTCATTTTATACTTGTATACTTGAATTTTTTTTTCCCCAACAGTCTATGTTTCCTTGCATTTTGTCAAAAGCACAAAATGGTACTCTGAAACCTACTGTGTTCAATAGTAAAGCATTTTCAAAACTAAAAACTAAAAAAAAATTAGTAAATGCTTTTCCCTGAAAACGAGTTCTGCTTTCTATACAGTAAGTATTTCTTTAACAGTGCCCAAGCTTCTTTCTTTTCAGTGAACTATTTTTACTTGTTTGTCTGCTTTTTGGTGAGTAGAGTTCTCTTTGACCTGTTATTTATCCAAAAAGTTGTATGGAGAACATTTTGAGATCCTTGTGTCTAGAATATTGTTAATATTTTACTCTTCAGTGTTAATCATGATGACATGTGACATACTTTACATTTCCTTTTACGTGATTCAGCCAGAGTCTCCTCTACTCAACTTCGACAGTATTTTGCTGCATTCTCAATAAGAGCAGCTATTTTCCAGTCTTTATTAGTTTTCTTCAATGTGGTCACATCTGCTACATGTCTAGCAGAAAGTCCTAAGCTTCTTAGCATGTGAATGCCGTTCTGTCTCTGTTTCTAATGCTAGGGCAAAATCAGACCTTAGGAAAATTAGAAAAATATAACTGAAGCTGCTAGCTTACCCAGACATCTTTCCATTTTGTTTACCCTAATTTTATTTCTAAACTTTTCATTCTGTTACTACACTTTTCCAAGATGACAAACATGTGTGAGAAATATATCACAGAAATTGATCCTCTGAACATTAAGACTTTTCAGTGGATAGTAGTGCCTATTATGTTTTCTACCAGTGGATCAGTTCTAGAATAAAATAATTCAAAATATAAACTTTAGCTTTATAATTATCATTATAACTTTTTTCATTACTTATTAGGTAAGTGCAAAAGTAATTGAAAATTAATTATGATTTTTGCCATTAAAAGTGATGGCAAAAACCAAAATTACTTTAGCTCTAGAGTTTAATTAGGTCCCACTAGTCAATTTTTGTTTTTATTGCAATTGCTTTTGAGGAATTGGTCATAATTTTTTCCCCCATGGCTAATATCCAGAGTGTTTTTTCCTAGGTTTACATCTAAGATTCTTATAGTTTGAGGTCTTATATTTAAATTTTTAATCCATCTTGAATAATTTGTGTATATGACAATATGCAGAAATTAACTAATAAGAAAAAATACAGCAGTAGTTTTTGCATTTTAAAAATGTTGTGAAAATTTTCTCAGAAAATTGAGTGGATTGAAGATTTTAAAGTTCCAGATCTAATTTATTCAAGTAGATTTGTATTCATTATAATAAACTGTTTTTTAATATTAGCTGGGCCATTCCTTCATTAAAGCAGACAAGAAAAATATCTTTGTAGGGTAAACAATTATCTATCAAAGGGTTTCAGTAGTATTTATTTTATAAATCTTGGGGTACCACTAGTACTTAATTCTACTCAATAGAGGTGAGAAGCCTAAAAGTATTTCAGCTATCTTTTGTTTTGGCTGGTTTCAATCCTGAGAATTTCAAAAGCAAAATTGTGTTGATATCATGTTGGTATAATTTTATAAAATATTGTACATTCCTATGTATACATTTTGTCTATATGGAACTATCACTCAGTATATAAAAATTCTTATATTCACTGAAATTTAAAATGGCAAATTAAATAAAGATGAATATTAAAATACTACTGTATTATTTAAATTTTTTCACAACAGTTGCTTTTATTTATTTATTTTTCATGATAAGTATTTCATTTCCTTTTTTAAAAAACTTTTATTTTAGACTAAGGGAGTACATAGTCTGAGATTTGTTACTTTGGTACACTGTGTTATGCTGGTTTGGGGTACAGATGATCCTGTCACCCAGTTACTCAGCATAGTACCAAATAGGTAGTTTTTCAGCCCTTGTCCCCACTCTCCCTCTCTGATGATTAGCAATATGGAACATATTTTCATATACTTATTGGCTATCTGTATGTCTTCTTCTTTTGAGAAGTGTCTGTTCATGTCTTTTGCTCACTTTTTAATAGGGTTATCTGTTTTTTTGCTTGTTCAATTGTTTAAGCTCCTTAGGAACTCTGGATATTAGACCATTGTTGGATGCATAGCTTGCAAATATTTACTCCCATCTGTAGGTTGCCTGTTTATTCTGTTTGTACTTTCCTTTGCTTTGCAGAAACTCTTTAGTTTAATTGGGTCCCACTTGTCAATTTTTATTTTGTTGCAATTGCTTTTGAAGAATTAGTCAAAATTTTTCCCACAGCTAATGTCTGCAGTGGTTTTTCCTAGGTTTTCATATAGGATTCTTATAGTTTGTGGTCGTACATTTAAATATTTAATCTATCTTGAGTTAATTTCTGCATATGGTAAAAGTTAGGGATCCAGTTTAATTCTTTTGCATAGGGCCAGTCAGTTATTCTAGAACCATTTATTAAATAGGAATTCCTTTCTTTATGGCTTACTTTTATTGACTTTGCTGAAGATCAGATAACTGTAGGTATGCAGCTTTATTTCTATGTTCTCTATTCTGTTTCATTGGTCAGTGTTCCTGCCTTTGTACTAGTACTGTGATGGTTTGGCTACTGTAGCTTTATATTATAGTTTGAAATCAGGTAATGTGATGCCTCTGGTTGTGTTCTTTTTACTTACGATTGTTTTGGCTATTCAGGCTCTTTTTTGGTTCCATATAAATTTTGGAAGTATTTTCTAGTTTTATTAAAATTACATTGGTAGTTTGATAGGAATAGAATTGAATGTATAGATTGATTTTGGCAGCATGATTATTTTTAATGATATTGATTCTTCCAATCTGTAGGCATAGAATGGGTTTTATTATTATTATTATTTGCTTGTGTCATCTATGATTTCTTTCGGCAGTATTTTATAGTTCTTGTAGATATCTTTTAATTGCATGTTTAGATATGTTTTTACATATTTTAGTTTTTTGTGTTTATTGTAAATGGGATTGCATTCTTAATTTGGCTCTCAGCTTGAACATTCTTGGTGTATAAAAATGCTACTGATTTTTGAACATTGATTCTGTATCCTGAAACTTTACTAAAATATTTTTGTTAGTTCAAGGGCCTTTTGGCAGTCTTTATGGCTTACTGAGCATATAATCACAGTGTTAATGAAGAGAGACAGTTTGACTTTTTCTATTCCTATTTAAATGTCATTTTTTCTTTCTCTTACCTGATTCCTCTGGCCACTACTTCCAGTACTGTGTTTGATGAGTGAGAATCCTTTTCTTTTTCCTGTTCTCAAGGGGAATGCATCCACTTTTTGCCCCTTGGTATTTATAATATATTCAATCATAGACAATGATTTAGATTATTAGATTCAATTATAGACAATAATTAAGAAGTAGTCATTGAAATTAGCATTTTAAAGTTGCCATTGGTTTAGCAAAAAAAAGAGATTAGCATACATTTGTCAGTTGGACTTCTCTCTTAGCTTTGAGAAAGATTCATTAGCTTAGTTAGCGATACTGTTCTTTTCTACTGGCATCATCCATAAAGAAGATCAATTAGATAATGATAAGGGCTCTGTTGACAGTGCGTTACAATTTTCTTTGAGTTTAAACACATTATTTCTAAAATACTATTCTAGTTTACTGTATTATCCATGTCATTATAATTAGAGCACCCTGCACTTTTTATATCTTTACTTGAAACAAAATTGCTCATTTATTTTCATTTGAAGAACAGTGTTGGGTTTTGGCCAATGAATAATGTATGTTTTATTCCTAAGGCAAAGTTATTCACCTGTTGGAAATCACATAAATGCTATTCCCTTCTTTTCACAGCCTGATTGGAAATTATTTAATGACTTTTTAGTAGTGTTTAGCCAAACTGAGAAAATTGTATCTAATCTGCTATTCCCTGTTGTTTTCTGGGAATTCTGTTTAACAGCAAAACACTACTAATAAGATAAATATCATGTTTAAGTATTCATGATTTCTACTATTTGTCTCATGCCATACTATAAAACTAGCTATAAAGACAATGGTTATAGTTTTTCTTGTCTGATCTAGTCTTGTCTTGTTTTGTCTTGTCTTGCCCTTTCTTTTCTCAAAGAATGGGGCATATTAGCATTCAGTTCATGAACAGTTTTGTTGGTGAGAGTTAAGAAGACAAATTATAGAGCCAAATATATCTTAATATCATCTCTATATCTACATTCAGAAATGACCTTTAACTGTACTATCCATTTGACCAGAAGTTTATTTTCAGCTGCTCCATCACTGTAATATTTACTTTAGTGAAGCCATAGATTCTAAAAAGTTGTTCCAAGCTGTATCAAGTACACAGTTGATCAGTTGATAGATTACAAGGTACTACAGCCTTTATATTTGCAATTTAACTACTGCTTTCCCAGACAAATATTATATTTTCTGCTCTCACTTCAAAAATCAGTTTCCTTTCTCCCAAGGTATTTGAAATGTAAAATTGAAAGACAGTTATATAGATTATTAAGTGCACCATATTTGAGATGTTTTGAACTCTAATTCTTCTTAGCATTTATCTTTATCAGAATATCTCTCTGATCCACTTTTATTCATTATTAAACACATTGCATTGACTGTTAATAACAATCAATTAAGAATCCCTTGGCATCCTATGGTCCACTTCCTAATCAAGAGCATCCAAAATAATGTTGGCCATGAGGTCTGCCAAATAGATCATTAGCCACTGATAATTTGTTTCAGTTAAAAACTCCACTTACTATAAATTATCAATTCCAACAAGACATAGAATCGTGTTATTTGGATGCTTTGGTACCTATACTCATGCAGACTAATTATTTTACTTCAACTGCTTTCATTCTTTTATAGATATTGACTAAATTTCAAGATTAAATAAGAAACAGTATAATAAACAATAGCCAAAATGTTTTAAGTATAAAATTCTTGGCAGTATAAGTACATATTAAGAGAATAATTTATAGGAGAAAACTAGTAAAAGCCTAAAATGGTTATTTTATCACGTAATATAAACAAATACTATTACACAATAAATTCTCCTGCCAGATTATCAAGAGAGCCCACCTCATGTCAACTGAATGCAAACATAGAATAAATAGCAAGAATTCAGGCTGACAGATTGAAAAAAAAAGAGCCTTGTAAGAAAACCATTTACCCATGAGCTAGGAAGGACCCCAAACCTATTGACACAGTACTTTTTTTTAAATGTAGTGTGATTGCAATGCTTCCTCATAATATTTGAATTGTAATTTAGCATGACCATTTCCCTCTTTAGATTGTGGACATCTAGAAGACAGGGACTCTGCAGTGTATTTTATAGCATTCAATGTTTAAAGGTAGACTGATCTGCAATTGATGTCCTAAAAAGTGGATGGACTTTGTTTCCTACATTCTACATCTACAAATAGAATTTGAGAAGAAGAGGTGAAGCAAGTCCATATTGCATTCCTTGAGGCTCACTTTCTGTGGTATCTGACTCACTTTCTTAAATCATTTTTCTTGAGAAAATTTGTATTTTGCCTTATCTCAAGGTTAAAAATATTTTAACAACTATAGCTGGTATTATTACAAATTTATATTCCCTAATTTAGATTTTGTTTTATTTGTAAATATATAATTACTCATTTCTTATTGGCAAAAATGAAGCATGTAACTGATTTGTTTAAAAGTATTCTATCTAAAATGAAATATTTACAATAGAAATATTTTTAATTTATGTTTACATATACCATTAAAAAATCTGTCTTTATATATGATCCCTGTTTTGAAAATATTTTGAGTGAAAAATATCATTTGAAATATGACATTCACACCTTGAATTTCTTATTCAATCTCAACATCTGAATTTTATCATTTCCCCAACAAATATGATTTTCGTTTCACAATTCTGTCAATAGCATTACTATTCTCTTGGACATCTAAAGGCCCAAAGTTTGGAATTTCTTTAGTCTTCTTAATTATATGTCCATGTACTTGGCAAACTCTTCCTTTGCTCTGCGTTCACTCTATAATTTATTTATCCTTGAAGAACCTTCAAATTTCATCTACTCTGTCATATTTTTTTCTTAATGATAACCTTCTTGGCTTGGTTTTCTATTGTAATTTTTTTAAGTTCTAGGAGTTTACCAAAAAAAAAGTTTAGAGTTTATGTACAGAAAGACGTATAAAGAAAAATAATTTAAAAATTTTAGGGGTTGTAATAATGGTTCACATGGAGAAGAAAAGATATTCTACATTGTAAAAATATATATTTAACAATTAGTTTTTAAAACTTTTTTGGAAATATAATTGTCTATAATATATATTTTGCTTTTAACTTTAAGTACCTGTGCTTTCAAGAATATAAAATACTTGCCTAACTTTAAAAAATTAGCAGTTTTTAATGGTTCTTGACTTGATTTTCTAAAATAGTCCTCCTTGAGAAATTTTGGATTTCTTTCTCTGTCTTTAAAGATTAATATGCTTTTAAAGATTATGACCTGTATAATTCCAAGTAAATAATTTTATTTAGGGTTCAAATTTGATTAATAATTATTAGATCTTAATCAACTTTTATCAGTTTATGAACATTGGGCATTTGTATTCCTTCTTCCTGCTGGAAATAAGAAATAATTTAAAGCTGTCATTCCAAGAGTAAATAAAAAAATTCTGAGAATAAAAACTGAAGTTGTCAAAACTAGAACAACCTAAATCTAAAGCTTAAAGATAATCATTAAGAACATTCATTTATCAAATGTTATGATACACAAACTCTTATATGGAAACAAAGCTGGTTTAGGATATCATTAAACCCTTTAAAAATGTTTTTGTCATGTCATGAGCCTCCCAGAGCTATCCAACTTGTATACTAATTATTTTTTCTTGGCTACATGCTGTTTTAATTACATTCATTATTTCTGTCATTCTGCAAAATCTTATGCATGGAAGTGTTGGTGGCCTGGTGCATAACCATTGCTTTTTCCCTGCTGTGCTAATGGCTTAAGTCCAAGCTGAGGTGCAAATGAAATGAGTTTAGAAGGCTAAATTTGGCCCCCAGTTAATTTGCTTCACAAACCTGCTACCTATTATTTTTTTGTCATAAGCTGGCTCAATTACAAATCTATGTTCATAAAGAACCCCAAAGTTAGACTGAAATTTGTTAGCTTTTATCCTTATGGGATATCAGTAACATTGTTAGCAGGAAGTTCAACTAAAAGAAGAAAGAAAGAAAAATTCAAGTATATTGTGATACTTGTTAGAAATTAAACAAATTTTAGCAATGAGAAATAAAAGTTTAGGAGAAAAAATTCAGGAAAATTAAAGATAGAAAAATTATGTCAGGGGTATTTTTGACAACTTGTCCTATGAATAATTTTCAGTCATATTTGGTTAAAAGTATTAATCTTTTCATTTTTCCACCTAATTTTAAATAAAAAGGCATTTTCCATTGACATCATTTACTTTCCTCTGCTACTTGGACAGTTCTGTCCTTGGTGTGCATGCACATTGATCCCTTCTTTTCTAAATGTATTCTTGTATTTTCTAACTGGAATAGAAACCTGCTCTGAGAGTTCCCCCAATCACTAATGGCCCATCATCATAACTGTGGTAGAAAACATCTCATTAAAGTCATTAAATCTAACAAGTAAACATTTTTAAATGAATGATTTTTAAAGATGTTCATCTATATATTTGTATCATTTATATATTCTGTAGTAATTAAATTTTCAAATGTTAAGCCTTTTTTAGGAATTAGAGAATCATTGGCATATACAGAAGATAGTCTCTTCCTGTGTCAAGTGATTAGAAACAAACACAAAAAGTAATTCTTCGTGTGTCTCTAAGGTGTGTATTATTCAATTCATAATGTTTGATGGCTTTGTTTTTTGTTTCATTCGCTTTGCAAAGACAGACTTCAGTGCACATTATTTATTATCACCAAAGAAAGATGCAGATTATGACCTCTGCTCTCTAGAAATTGACTTTTGAAGGTGCAAAACAGATAATCACACACACATAAATCATACAAGATTGTTGCTTCTATATTATGATTATTTTATTTTTTGTTTGTTGCTATTTATCACAAACAGCAATTTCATGTATAAGAATAACAGAATAAAATGAAATTGGGAACAGTTTTGAGAACAGCAAAACAGGTTCTAAGAAACTATTTACAATCAATTTCAGACATTGTTAAGTGGCCTAATGAAATGGGCAATGAGATTTAAAAGAAAATGATAAATAACAACTAGATAAATCAAAGAAAATATCTAGAGCAGTTTTCAGAATTCTGTTGGAATGACAAAGGAGCATACATGTCTTTTAGAACTCCCAAGTAATTATCATTTCCTGGCAAAGATGTCCATTGTAGTCACCTTTGTGGGCTTCCATATGCAAGACTGGAATGACTACAGCACTTAGGACAGAGAGCCAAAAGACATGATGGAACCAACTATGCAGCCTTAGAGTTAAACCTGTAATAGTTTTCCTAGATATAATGGGTCAAATATCATAGCAAGCTTTTAAAGTCTCCATGCTTGTTCAGTAAAGCTGAATTCCTTAAGAATATGATTGAAAATAAATACTAAAGAATATAATACTTAATTTCTGCAGAATTTTGTTTTACATTGTATATGAATATCTATAAATATTTATGTTTCCATTTTATTATTTTTAATTGCTATCATTTATTGTTTAATTTAACCCTAATTTACTCTCAAGCTATGGCAGATTTAACTTACCCAAATTGTCATTAAGTGGGCTTCTTTCATAAATCAGTACACTTGCGTATATCCAGCAAACTTGGTCTTAAAAGTTCTTTCTATAGGCTTTCACTCAACCTTTGATCTTTATCTAGTAAAAGAGACCTTTAACTGTGTATTTACAATCTCTTTGGCAAAAGATCCCATCTGTCCTTTGAATTTATCTGTTTTTCTCTAACTTCTCCTTCCTCAGTACATAGAGAAAAGAACAAAGAACAGAAAATCATGTAGTAATGTGGGATTGCTATTGGTTGAAAACCTGGTGGTTCTCTTCTATCAGTAGATACTTCTCAAGAAGTGATCTAAGTTTTTCCTGAGCTTTGTTTTAGGAGCAATCTGTGAGAATTTCTTTTTCTTTTTTTTAATCTTCTTTCTTTCTCTACCTATATAAACTTTATGGCTTTCTCTACCTGTAGTTTGTCCCTCTATAAGTCACAGAAGGTCACCGATGGTTTGTAGTGGAGCCTCTGACCCAGAGTATTTTCTATTATAAAGATTTAACATTATGAAAATCTCTCCTCAAAACAGATTATAACTTTTAAAATCCATATCTATTAGATATTAAAGATTTTTATAATAGAAATATAAAATAATTTCCTGATTTTTCAAAGCCAGGTTTTTTTTCCTTTTGATAACAACTTGATTCATGAATGCAATTAGTCATCAAAAAAATATTCATTTAAAAACCTCTGTACACACATTTTTCTTTCTTTTTTTTTTATTGTACTTTATATTCTGGGATACATGTGCAGATCATGCAGGATTGTTGCATAGGTACATACATGGCAATGTGGTTTGCTGCCTCCATCCCCTCATCAACTATATCTGGCATTTCTCCCCATGTTGTCCCTCCCCAGCCTCCCCACCCCCTGCTGTCCCTCCCCTAGCCCCCCAGACCCCAGTGTGTGATGCTTCCCTCCCTGTGTCCATGTATTCTCATTGTTTAACACCCGCCTATGAGTGAGAACATGCGATGTACACACATTTCTCTATGTGGTTCCTTAGAATAGATTATCATATTTTATTACAACACTTTCATTTCCCATGTACATTCAAGTCTATTATCTAATTTTATCTAAAGCACTTCTGATAGGAAGGTAGAGAAAGGTCATTTAATCCCCATTTTACAAACGAAGATAGGAGAGTACAGAAAAGCTAAATGACTTGCCCAAGGCTATATACATCTTTGCAGTAACTCTGAACTAGAAAGACTTTGGAAAAAACAGGCACCAGAGCAGACAATGGTGCCTGTTTTTTCCAAAAAAACTAATCTAGTCTCCCAGCGGGGGGGGGGGGGGGGGGGGCGGGGTTGAAAAACACAAAGAAAAAAATAATTATAAAAAATTTACTTTTGATAAAAATATATTTTATGTTATAATATATTTTATTAAAATATATTTTTAAAATATAAAAATTTTATATTTTAAAATATAAAAATATATTTTATATTTTTATATTTTTAAAATATAAAAATATAT
>CAUYQU010008543.1:0-32247 GCA_963574635.1 Cheracebus regulus | reverse complement strand
CTAGCCCCCCACCCCCAAACAGACCCCATTGTGTGATGTTCTCCTCCCTGTGTCCATGTGTTCTCAGTGTTCAACACCCACCCATGAAAGAGAACCTGAAGTGCTTGGTTTTCTGTTCTTGTGTCAGTTTGTTGAGAATGATGGTTTCCAGCTTCATCCATGTCACTGCAAAGGACATGAACTCATCCTTTTTTATGGCTGCATTGTATTCCATGGTGTGTATGTTTATTTTCTAATTGTTTTGCCTTTGAGTTGTTTAAGTTCCTTGTATATTCTGGATATTAGTCCCTTGTCAGATAAATAGTTTGCCAATATTTTCTCCCATTCGAGAGGTTATTTCTTCACTCTGTTGAATGTTTCCTTTTCTGTGCAGAAGCTGTTTAATCTAACATAGTCCCATTTGTTTATTTATTTATTTTTTTTTTACTGTGTGTGCTTTTGGAGTTTTAGCCGTAAAATCTTCATCCAGACCAATATCCTGAAACTTTTCCCCAATGTTTTCTTCTAGTAGTTTTATCATTTATGTTCTTATGTTTAAATCTTTAATCCATTTTGAGTTGATTTTTGTATATGGTGAGAGATAGGGACCTAGTTTCATCCTTCTGCATATGGATATCCAGTTTTTCTAGAACCATTTATTGAAAAGGATGTTCTTTCCCCAATGAACGTTCTTGGCATCGTTTTCAAAAATCAGTTGGCTGTAAATGTATGGACTAATTTCTGGGTTTTCTATTCTGTTCTATTGGTCTATGTGTCTGTTTTTATGCCAGTAATATGCTGTTTTGGTTACTATAACTTTATTGTATATTTTTGAAGTCAGATAGTGTGATGCCTCCATCTTCATTCTTTTTGCTCGGATTTGCTGTGGCTATTTGGGGTCTTTTGAAGTTCCTACAAATTTCAGAATTGTTTTTTACTTCTGTGAAGAGTGGCATTGGCATTTTGATAGACATTGCATTGAATCTGTAGATTGCTTTGAGTAATATGGTCATTTAAACAGTATTAATGCTTTTGATCCATGAACATGGGATGCATTTCTATTTATTTGTGTGCTTTTGAATTTATTTTACCAGTTTTCTCTTCAGGGTCTTTAACCTCGTTAAATTTATTTCTAGTTTTTTTTATTGTTATTATAAATGGTATTGCTTTCTTGATTTTTTTTTTCAGCTAGTTCATTATTGAAGTATAGAAATGCTACTGATTTTTGTATGTTGATTTTGTGTCCTGAAAGTTTACTAAATTCATTGACAGTTCTTAGAGGTTTTTTTTTTTATGAAGTCTGTAGGGCTTCTTTTATTTATTTGCATATAAGATTATGTCATCTGCAAAAATAAAACTGACTTTCTGTTTTTCAATTTTTTTGTTTTAGCTGCTATTTATAACCCTATGACATAAATATTGCATATTTTTTTAGTTTTCACCAAACAACTCATGAACAGGTACTGAGGACTCGCAAGATCAAATGGACAGATGTTTAATTTAATTTCATTGAAAAAACAGAAAAAACAAACAAACAAAAAAAAAACACTGGCTGAGCATGAGCTGTATTCCAGGCCTTGAGCTACGTCTGGGGGTTCATGAGGTGTAAAGCAGGATTCCTGTTGTGGAGAGCGTGCCTGCAGTGAGTAAACAAGACAGCAATGTCAAGGAATATGTGGAAATGCCAGGCAGTGCACAGTAGGCTCCCAATTATTAAGAGACCATTAGTTTCCAAATGTTGCTCTATGAAACACATTCTTTAAGGCACTTCAAGAGGGAGTCCTCAAACTTTTAAATTCAAACTTCTATTGTTTTGCATTTTTATTCCAACTTCTATTTTAGGTTCAAAGAGTACATTCACATGTTTGCTCACAGGTGTTGGGTGTAAAGACTATTTTGTCACACACGTAATGAGCATCGTACCTGACAGGCAGTTTTTATACCTTCACTCTTTTCTCACCCTCCACCTTCAAGAAGTAGCTAGTTTCTATTGTTCTCTTCATTGTACCCATGTGTACTCAGTGTTTATCTACTTCTTATAAAAGGGAATATGTGGTATTTGGTTTTCTCATCCTTCATTAATTCACCTAAGGTAACAGCCTCCACCTCCATTTATATTGCTACAAATGACATGATCTCATTCTTTTTAATGGCTGTGTAGTATTCCATTGTGTATGTGAACCACATTTTCTTTATCCAATCTGCCATTAATGAGCATTTAGGTTGATTCTATGTATTTGTTGTTGTGAATACTGCTGCCATGAATATATGCATATTTGTGTCTTTATGGTAGAATAATTTATATTTCTTTAAGTATATGTAAGCAATAATGGGATTTTTGGGTCAATTGGAAGTTCTGTTTTGAGTTTTTTGAGAAATCTCCAAACTGCTTTCCAGAGTAGCTGTACTAACTTACATTCCCACCAAAAGTGTACAAGTATTTCCTTTACTTCATAGCCTCACTAGCATCTATGTTTTTTGACATTTTAGTAACAGCCATTCTGACTGGTGTGAGATGGTATCTCCTTGTGGTTTTGATTTGAATTTCTCAAATAATGTTATTGACCATTTTTTTTTATATGCTTGTTGGTCACATGTATGCCTTCTTTTGAAAAGTGTCTTTTCATATCCTTTGCCCATTTTTAATGGCGCTTTTGCGTTTTGTTTGTTGATTTTTTTTAATACCTCTTAGATTCTGGATATTAGACCACTATTGGATGCATAGTTTGGGAATACTTTCTCTCATTCCATAGGTTTTCTGTTTACTCTGTTGATAGTTTCTTTTGCTGTGCAGAAGGTCTTTAATTTAATTAGGTTTCACTTGTCAATATTTGTTTCTGTTGCAATTGCTTTTGGGGACTTAGCCAAACATTCTTTGTTAAGGTTCATGTCAAGAAAGAAACTCCTTAGGTTGACTTCTGGGATTTTTATAGTTTTAGGTCTTACATTTAAATTCTAATTCATTGTGAGTTAATTTTTCTATATGGTGAAAGGTAAGGCTTTAGTTTCATTATTCTGCCTATGGCTAGTTAGTTATTTCAACACCATCTATCAAATAGAGAGCCCTTTCCCCATTGTTTGCTATTGTCAGCCTTGTCAAAGATCAGATGATTGCACGTATGTGGCTTTATTTTGGAGTTTTCTATTCTGTCTCATTGGTTTATGTATCTTTTTTGAGCAGTACCATGCTATTTTGGTTACTCTAGTCTTTTTGTATAGTTTAAGTTAGGTAGTGTGGTGCCTCCAGCTTTTTTTTCTCGTTAGGATTGCTTTGACTATTTGGGCTATTTTTCAGTTCCATATGAGTTTTGGAGATTTATTTCTAATTCTGTGAAGAATGGCATGGTAGTTTGATAGTAATAGCATTGGATTTGTAAATTGCTTTGGGCCGTATAACCACTTTAATCATATTTGTTTTTCCAATCCATGAGCATGGAATGTTTTCTCATTCTTTTGTGTTGTCTGTGATTTATTTCAGCAGTGTTTCATAGTTCTTCTTACAGAGAATTTTCATCTCATTTGATGGCCGCATTCCTAGGTATATCATTTTCTTTATGGCTATTGTATTCCGTATTTGACTGTCAGCCTGGGTATTATTGGTGTATAGAAATACTATTGGTTTTTGTACATTGATTTTGTATTCTGAAAGTTCACTAAAATCACTTATCAGTTCCAGTAGCCTTTTGGAAGAGTCTTTTGGGTTTTCTAAGTACAAAATCATATAGTCAGTGAAGAGAGATAGTTGGACTTGTTTTCCTACTTGGATGTTCAGGCTCTATTTCTAATTTGAGTCCTCTTGCTATTTCTACCACATCTATAGTTATTTCTTCCACCAAAAATTTGAATCTCTCAAATTCATCCATGAATGTTGGAATCAACTTCTTCGAAATGCTTGTTAATATTGATATTTTTATTTCCTCCCATGAATCACAGATGTTCATAATAGCATCTATAATGTTCAATTTTTTCAGAAGGTTTTTAATTTACTTTGCCCAGATTCACCAGAAAAAAATTAATTATGGCAGCTATTGCCTTATAAGGCATATTTCTTATATAAGAAGACTTGAAAATGAAAATTCCTCCTGATTAATGAGCTGCAGAATGAATGATATGCTAGCAGGCATAAAAACAACATTAATCTCATTGTATTCCATCAGAGCACTTGGGTGACTAGGTACAATGTCAATGACTAGTCATGTTTTGAAAAGAATACTTTTTTTCTGACCAACAGGTCTCAATAGTGGGCTTACGATATTTAGCAAATCATGCTGTAAATAGATATGCTGTCATGCAGGTCTTGTTGTATTTAAGAAACACAGGCAGAATAGATTTAGCATAACTCATAATGTCCCTATGATTGTTTTGAAAGATGAATGAGGATTAATTTCAACTTAAAGCCACCATCTAAGTAGCCCCTAACAAGAGTCAGCCCATTCTTTGAAACTTTGAAGCCAAGCATTGACTTTTCTTTAGCTACAAAAGTACTAGATGGCATCTTTCTCCAATAGAAGGCTGTTTCATTTACATTTAAAATTTGTTTTTAAGTGTATTCATCTTCATCAATGATTTCAGCTAGACTTTCTTGATAACTTGCTTCAGGTTCTACATCAGTACTTGCTGCTGTACCTTGGACTTTTATTTTACAAAGATGGCTTCTTCCCTTAAATCTCATGAACCAATGTCTGCTGGCTTTAAAGTTTTCTTCTGTAGCTTCCTCATGTCTCTAAACTTTCACAGATTTGAAGAGAGTTAGGGTCTTACTCTGTGTTAGACTTTAAGGGAATGTCACGACTGATTTGAACTTCTAACCAGACAACTAAAACTCTCTTTATATCCGCAATAAAACTTTTAGTTTCTATTCATTCATGTGTTCACTGAAGTAGCACTTTAAATTTCCTTCAGAAACATTTCTTCTGCATTTTCAACTTGGCTAGTTATTTGGTTCAAGAGGCCTAGCTTTCAACCTATCTTGAGTTTCAACATGCCTTTCTCAGTAAACTTAATCCTTCCTACCTTTTGATTTTAAAGAAAAGTTGTGTGATTCTTCCTTTCACTGGAACACTTGGAGGCCATTGTAGGGTTATTACTTGACCTAATTTAAATATTGTGTCTCAAGGTCTCCAGGAATAGGAAGGCCTGAGGAGAAGAAGAAAAATAGGGACACAGCTTGTTGGTAGAGCAGTCAGAACACACACAACATTCATTAAGTTTACCATCTTATATAGTTGTGGTTTGTGGCACCCCCAAAGAATTACAATAGTAACATCAACTATCACTAATCACAAATCACCATAGCAGATATAATAATGAAAAAGTTTGAAATGTTGTGAGAATTACCAAAATGTGACAAAAAGTGATCATATGCTCTTGGAAAAAAAAATGTGCTTAAAGACTTGCTTGATGCAAGATTGCCATAAATCTTCAATTTTTAAAAAGCAAAATATCTACAAAGGGCAATAAAGTTATGAAATAAAATCAGGCATTCCTTTACTACTTTAAGAAGTTTATAATGGGAGAAACTAGGTGCTGGACACATGGAAACTCTGTGTTATCTTCACTTTTTAAAAAAATCAAACTGTTCTAAAAATAAAGTTTATTAAAAATGTCACGTTGGATGCAGTGGCTCACACCTGTAATCCCAGCACTTTGGGAGGCCAAGGAGGGTGGATAGCTTGAGGTCAGGAGTTTGAGGCTAGCCTGGCCAACATGGTGAAACCCCATCACTACTGAAAATCCAAAAATTAGCTGGGTGTGGTGGTGCACACTTGTAATCCCAGCTACTCAGGAGGGTGAGGCAAAAGAATCACTTTAACCCAGGAGGTGGAGGTTGTAGTGAGCCCAGATCATGCCACTGCACTCCAGCCTGAGTGATAGAGCTAGATTCCATCTCAAAACAGACGAACAAACAAACAAAAAAATGTCACAGGAAGCCATTTGTGTATTTTAGATAGGCATGGTATAATGAAAGTGATGTGCTTATGTTTATGCTTTGAGAGGATCATTGTGGCTGTTGGAGTCAAGCAAGACCTCTAGAACAGTGTGGAAATAAGTGAAGACCAATCACATGAGAACAAGCAAAGGCTGTTTATTCAGAACTTGCTATAGAAAGGAAGTCAACTATCATCACTTGCATTTTGGCAGAGTCTCAGAGGCAGGCAGAGGAGTGTAGAAGTTTTATAGTGAAAAAATGGAAGGCTTCAGATATGCCCATGTTAAGAAGTTTTATAGTGAAAAAATGGAAGGCTTCAGATATGCCCATGTTAGAGGTTGTTGGCGTGGAGAAGCTGTAGGCAGGTTAACTGGAAGTGGAACATCCTAGGTGATTGGTTACAGATGCATATTTGGCTTTCTCTTTTTAGCCTTAAGTTGAAAGCAGGCCCTAAATTGAACACTTCTCCCAGATTAGGAAGGCTGTAAGTTATTAATCGATCCCTGGCTATTTGGGAACAATTATTCCAGGGGTTATTGTTTGGCTTTCTGGATCACTTAGGAGAGATGCTAGTCAGACTTGCTACAAATTTGACTTATAGATAGTTGGCTGCCTGTGTTGGTTACTGTAGAAAATGGACTGGTTTCCTAGGCAGATTGCTGCAGATTGTGAATCAGAGTTCTAACTTTATATATGGTCTGGTCATTGTTTGTTATTATGTTTAGTCTCTTTGCAGTACTAATGAAATCTCTGGGTGCTTAAAGTCTACAGAAGGCTGCAAAAAAGAGGATGTAGTAATAAAAAATGAGTGACATCTAAAACTTTAAGTTGAATGTGACTCTGCTTTGACGTTTAAAAAGGTACTTGACCTGCAGTGTTATAGCAAAAGTGTTGAAGTAGGCGACTTTATCATTTGGGTTTTCTTGCCTTTTTGATGTTCCTGCCTTTGTAGTTGTTCAAACTCTTTTGAGAATCTCCTTTTCTCAAGCATCTCATTATCTATGCACCATCCTCCCCAACTCCTGCTGATCCTGCTATTTGGAATTAAGAATTCCCGAACACCCCATTCTCCCTCTTGTACTGTTTGTCATTCTATACTTTGTAGTATAGGGACAGAATTGTCGGGGTGATCAACTGGTCAAAAAATTTTATACTCACAGTGAGCTTATAAAAGAGGGCTAGAGGTTTTCTTTTTCCAGCTACAGTTGCATTTTTAATTTTATAGATTTATTTATTTAGTTTTCATGTCTCCTGAATCTCTTTTATTTCTTTATTTTATTTTGTTTCATAGATTTAGGGGGTATCAGTGCACTTTCGTTACATGGATATATTGCATAGTGGTGAAGTCTTGGCTTTTAGTGTAATCATCACCTGAATGGTGTATATTTTACCCATTAGAAATTTCTCATCTCTCAAAACACTTCCATCCTCCCATCACTCAGAGCTTCCAATGTATATTATTCCACTCTCTGTGCCCATATGTATACATTATTTAGCTCCTACTTATAAGTGAGAACATATGGTATTCTACTATCTGTTTTTGAATTATTTCGCTTAATATAATGGCCTCCAGTTCCAAGTTCCATACATGTTACTTCAAAAGACATGATTTCATTCCTTTTTATGGCTGAGTAGTATTCCATGTGTGTGTATGTTTAACATTTTCTTTATCCAATCATCCACTGATGGTGGACACTTAGGATGATTTCATATATTTGCTTTTGTGAATAGTGCTATGATAAACATAAGAGTGCAGGTATCTTTTTGATATAATTTCCTTTGTTTTGAGTAGATATCCAGTAGTGGGATTTTTGGATTGAATGGTAGTTTTAGTTTTTGTTCTCTAGGAAATTAATTTATCTCTATGAGAAATTATAATTTTTCCATGGGAACCCTACTAATTTACATTACAAGCAGCAATGTATAATTATTCTTTCCTCTACATTTTTGTCAACATCTTTTATTTTTTTACTTTTTAATAGTAGCCATTCTAAATGGTATAAGATGGTATTTCATTGTGGTTTTAATTTGCATTTTCTGATGATTAGTGACGTCAAACACGTTTTCATATGCTTGCTAACAGTTTGTACATCTTCTTGTGAAAAATGTCTATTCATATCTTTTGATCACTTTAATGGGGTTATTTGTTTTTATCTTTTTAGTTGTTTGTGTCTAAATCTTATTCCTTTGTAAAATGCATAGTTTGCCAACACTTTCTCCCATATTGTAGGTTGTCTGTTCATGCTGTGTCTTTTGCTATGCAGAAGCTTTTTAGTTTGATTTAGTTCCATTTGCCCATTTTTGTTTTTGTTGCATTTGCTTTTGAGGTATTAGTTATAGGCTTTTTGCTAAGGCTAATGTCGAGAGAACTTTTTCCAAAGTTTTTTAAATAGAATTTTTCTAGTTGCAGGCATTATAAGTTAAGTCTTTAATCCATCTTGAGTTAATTTTTATATATGATGAGACATAGGAGCTTAGTGTCATTCTTCTGCAGATGGCTATCCAATTTTCACAGCACTATTTATTGAATAGGGTGTTCTTGCCCCAGTGTATGTGTTTTTGTCAACTTAAAAAAAAAATCAGTTGGTTGCAGGTATGTGGCTTAATTTCTGGGTTCTCTATTCTGTTTTATTTATCTATCTGTCTATTTTTATTTCAGTACCATGTTGTTTTGGTTGCTGTAGACTTGTGTTATAATTTGAAGTGAGGCAATGTGATATTTCTTGTTGTGTTATTTGTGCTTAGGATGGCTATTTGGGTTTCTTTATTTTCTGGTTATATTCAAATTTTTAGATTATTTTTCAAACTGTGCAAAATAATGATATGTTGATAAGTAATGCATTGTCTGTAGATTGCTTTGGGCCATGTGTTCATTTAATGATATTGATTCTTCTAACCCATGAGCATGGGAACTTTCACCACTTATTTTTGTCTTTTACAGTTTATTTTGTCAATGTTTTGTAGCTTGCCTTGTAGAGAGCCTTTATCACTTTGGTTAAATGTATTCCTAGGTATTTTATATTTATGTAGTTATTGTAAATGGAATTGAGTTTTTGATTTGGCACTCAGCTTCCTTTTAATTGGTGAATAGAAATGCTACTGATTTTTGTACATAGATATTATATCCTCAAACTTTATTGAAGTTATTTATTAAACTAGAAATCTTTTGGCAGAATCTTTAGAGATTTCTAGGTAAAATATCATATAATCAGCAAAAAGAGATAATTTGACTTCCTCTTTCCAAATTTGGATTTTTAAAAAATTTCTCTTGCCTGATATTCTGGTTAGAAATTTCACACTGTGTTGAATAGGAGAGGTGGAAGTGGGCATTCTTGTCTCATTTCAGTTTTTAGAGGAAATATTTTGACTTTCCCCATTTAGTAGGATGTTGACTGTGCATTTGCCATGTATGGCTTTTTTATTTTGAGATATTTTCCTTCTATGCCTAGTTTATCGAAAGTTTTTATTATAAAAATTGCTAAATTTTATCAAATGCTTTTTCTGCATCTATTGAGATGATCATATGGTTTTTGTTTTTTAATCTGGTTTATGTGGTGAACTACATTTATTGATTTACGCATGTTGTACTATCCTTGCATTTCTTAAATAAAACCCACTTGATCGTGGTGTATTATCTTTTCGATGTGCTGTTGGATTCAATTTGCTACTATTTTGTTAAGTTTTGCATCAATGTTCTTCAGATACATTTGTTTGTAGTTTTCTTTTTTTGTTGTTTCCTTGCCTGGCTTTGTTATCAGAATAATACTGGCTTTGTACATTGAGCTGGAAAGGATTCTGCCCTCCTCTAATTTTGGAACATTTTCAAAGAAATTGGTACCAGTTTTATCTTGTATATCTTGAGGAATTCAGCTGCGACTCCATCTGGTCCTGGGATCTTTTTGGCAGGTGGGAAAAGATTTTTTTAATTACTGACTCACTCAGTACCCCTTATTGATCAGTTCAGGATTTTTGTTTCTTCCTCATTCAATCTTGGTAGGTTGAATGTTTTTAGGAGTTTATTCATTTTCCCTGTGTTTTCTAGTTTGTGAGCATAGACATATTCATAGTAGTCTTTGATTACTTCTGTATTTCTGTGGTATCAGTTATAATGTCTCATTTTTCATTTCTCACTGTGCTTATTTGAATCTTCTATCTTCTTTTCTTTTTTATTATAGCTAGTGGGCTACCAATTTTGTTTATCTTTTGAAGGAACCAATTTTTCATTTAGTTAATCCTTTGTATTGTATTCTTTGTCTCATTTTTACTTAGATCTACTTTGATCTTTGTTATCCTTCTTCTCTTCCTGACTTTCGGTTGGGTTTGTTCTTTTTTTTTTTTTTTTTTTTTAGTTTCTGGAGGTGCAGTGTTAAGATGCTAATTTGTGATGTTCTTATTTTTTTACATAGGCATTTAATGATAAAATCTTCCCTCTTAGAACTTTTTTCTCTGCATCCCAGAAGTTTTGGTATGTTGTGTCTCTATTTTCATTCATTTCTATAAATTTTTTGCTTTCCATCTTACTTTCATCATTGAATCCAAAGACTGTTCAGAAGCAAATTGTTTAATTTTCATGTATTTGTATAGTTTTGAGAGCTCCTGTCAAAAATTATTTCTAGTTTTATTCTACTGTAGTCTGAGAAGATACTTGATATGATTTCAAATTTTAAAAATTTACTGACACTTTTTTTTGGCCATGGAAATTTATCCTCACTCTAGGTTAGATTGCTAATCTCAGTTGGCAGCCTCTCCCATTCTGTGACTGCAACCTGAGTTGGCTGGCAGATTTCCCCAAGGTACCCTGTGAATTAGGATCAGAGATGGCTTTTTTTTCCCTATTGGCACTGGGGTCTGGGAGTATATGCAAAATGCCACATTTTTTTTCTACAAAAGGCTACTTTTTCTGAAGACTCCCCTCTCTCACCAGTAAGATCCAGTGATGAGTAGGATCAAGGAACTCTCCTGTGGCCTGGATTGTCCAGTTCCCCAGTGAGAATGTGTATCATAAAGAAGTCTTTCCTACCCTTCACTCTGTGAAAACTTAGTTTCTCTATCCTTCCTTCCTTCCTTCCTTCCTTCCTTCTTTCCTTCCTCCCCTTCCTCCCTCCTTTCTTTCTTTCTTTCTTTCTTTCTTTCTTTCTCTCTTTCTTTCTTTCTTTCTTTCTTTTTCTTTCTCTTTCTTTCTTTCGTTCTTTTCTTTCTTTCTTTCTTTCTTTCTTTCTTTCTCTTTCTTTCTTTGTTTGTTTCTTTCTTTCTTTCTTTCTTTCTTCTTCTGTCTTTCTTTTCCTCCTATCTTCCCTCCTTCCTTTTGTTTCCTTTCCATTCCTTTCCTTTCTTTCTTCTTTTTTTTAATTTTTAATTTTTATTTTTTATTGCATTTTAGGTTTTGGGGTACATGTAAAGAACATGCAAGATTGTTACATAGGTACACACGTGGCAGTGTGATTTGCTGCCTTCCTCCCCTTCACCTATATCTGGCATTTCTCCCCATGCTATCTCTCCCCAACTCCCTACTCCCTGCTGTCCCTCTTCTATTTCCCCCCAACAGACCCCAGTGTGTGATGCTCCCCTCCCTGTGTCCATGTGTTCTCATTGTTCAACACCTGCCTATGAGTGAGAACATGTGGTGTTTGATTTTCTCTTCTTGTGTCAGTTAGCTGAGAATGATGGTTTCCAGGTTCATCCATGTCCCTACAAAGGACACGAACTCATCATTTTTGATGGCTGCATAATATTCCATGGTGTATATGTACCACATTTTCCCTGTCCAGTCTATCATCAATGGGCATTTGGGTTGGTTCCAGGTCTTTACTATTGTAAACTGTGCTGCAATGAACATTCGTGTGCATGTGTCCTTATGGTAGAATAATTTATAATCCTTTGGATATATACCCAGTAATGGGATTGCTGGGTCAAATGGACTTTCTATTTCTAGGACCTTGAGGAATCGCCACACTGTCTTCCACAATGATTGAACTAATTTACACTCCCCTCAACAGTGTAAAAGTATTCCTATTTTTCCACATCCTCTCCAGACTCTGTTGTCTCCTGATTTTTTAATGATCACCGTTCTAACTGGCATGAGATGGCATTGGTGTGAGATGGCATCTCAATGTAGTTTTGATTTGCATTTCTCTAATGACCAGTGATGATTAGCATTTTTTCATATGTTTGTTGGCCTCATGTATGCCTTCTTTTGTAAAGTGTCTGTTCATATCCTTCACCCACTTTTGAATGGGCTTGTTCATTTTTTTCTTGTAAATCTGTTTTAGTCCTTTGTAAATTCTGAATATTAGCCCTTTGTCAGATGGATAGACTGCAAAAAATTTTTCTCCTTCTGTTGGTTGCCGATTCACTCTAATGACTGTTTCTTTTGCTGTGCAGAAGCTGTGGAGTTTGATTAGGTCCCATTTGTCTACTTTGGCTTTTGTTGCCAATGCTTTTAGTGTTTTGGTCATGAAGTCCTTGCCTATGCCTATGTCCACAATGGTTTTGCCTAGATTTTCTTCTAGGGTCCTTTCTTTCTTAAATTGGGTTTTGCTTTGTCTCCCAGGTGAAGTGCAGTGGTGTGCTCAGGGTACATTGCAGCCTCAATCTCGGCTCATTCACTGCAGCTTTTATTCTTAGGCTCAAGTGATCCTTCCACCTCAGCCTTCTGAATAGCTGGGATGACAAGAACTTGCCACCATGCCTTTTGTTTTGTCTTGTTTTGTTTTCTTAGTAAAGACTGGGGCTCTTTCTATGTTGCTTGGACTGTTCTTGAACTCCTGAGCTCAAGCAATCCTACCCATCTTGGCCTCCCAAAATGCTGGGATTATAGACATGAGCCACTGTGCCCGACCAAGACTTGCAGTTTTCTACTGGACCCACGCACAGCTCAGGCAGCTATCTGCAGTCCCTTTCTAAACATCCACAGTTTCTTCCACTTTTTCTACTGAACTCTCATGTTCTTTCTTGGATAAACGTTCACAGTGTGAGAGTCGGGTGGCTCCTGCCTGTAATCAGAGGACTTTCGGAAGCTGAAGCAGGTGTATCACCTGAGATCAGGAGTTGGAGACCAGCCTGAAAAACATGGTGAAATCTAGTCGCTACTAAAAATACAAACTTTCACCAGGCATGGTGGCACATACCTGTAATCCCAGCTACTTGGGAGGCTGAGGCAGGAGAATCCCTTGAACCCAGAAGGCAGAGGTTGCAGTGAGCTGAGATCATGCCATTACACTCCAGCCTGGGCAACAAGATCGAAACTCCATCTAAAAAAAAAAAAAAAGTAACATCACACACTGGGGCCTGTCAGTGGATGAGGGGCAAGGAGAGGGAGAGCATTAGGACAAATACCTAATGTATGTGAGGATTAAAACCTAGATGATGGGTTGATAGATGCATCAAACCACTATGGCACATGCGTATCTATTTAACCAAACTTTATGTTCTGCTCATGTATTCCAGAACTTACAGAAAGAAAAAAATTCACAGTGTGAAAGTCTCCTGCTGTTTAGCTTTTTCCAAGATGGTGAGGTGTGTTAACAAAGCCTCAAATTCACCATATTGGGGTAGAAAACATTTTGCATTTTTAGCTGGAAGCAGGCTTTTTGTTGTCTGACTGAAGAATATTTAAAGTATGGGAATTTGAGCCTGCTTTGAGAAAAAGGTAGGATTTAATACTGGAAAAAGATATTTGGAGACAAGTTTGAAGCTGTGGCCTTCAAATAAGCATAGATAGATACCTGTTCTGCTTTTGTTTTGAATGCCTTCATGAATTAGACAGACTTTAAACCAGTCTCCCTTTAACAATGCTCCCTTTCAGGAGTACCTTCCTGAATTTTTTCCAACTCCTAATATGTGCTTTTGGGACTTCAAATTACATATTACATTTCCATGAGAGTACTAGCATATTTGAAATATTCTTCACTTTCAACTACATAGATATCTATAGAAGGTACCTTATCAATTTAGTGGTGTCTTTTTTTTTTCTGTTTCTATTTTTCCATAGCTGAGGACTCAATCTTTCTGAGATGAGTTTCTATAAGAAAAACCTAAGCAAAACAGTAGTTATACCCTGAGACAGAAATACAGAACCACAGTTAATTTGAGTCATTGATGTTCTTTATTTTTATTTTTCTTCTTCCAACGCACCACAGCTATTTTAGTTCCATGGAGTGGAGAGCAGGGAAAGATGACTTACATTTGAGGCTAATAAAACCAGTCTACTGAAACTGCCACAGAAGTAAACACAAACTAGGATAAATCAATGCTTTCAGCCTGAAGACCTTAAAGTCAACTTCAACAATATTGCGATGAAAGGAAGTAATGCCTATCCTTGACGAGTTCCCTGGGTGTTTCACTGGTTACCTCGAGCTACTTGCTGTGGGCGATTTGAGCTCATCCCCGATTCAGTGTTCAGAGATAAAGGTGGTCACATTTTGTTCGCTATCCAAGGCCACTTCATAGACTTTATAAGAAATGTGATGATTTCTAAATATGGCAGAAGAGAGATATAAATAGAAGTTAACTACTAAAAAGACATTTCCCCAAAACAGAATGCTGCCTTTGCTTCCAAGCTGTGAAGCAGTGACTCATATTAATTTTGAAATTAAAATTAATGATTAAAACAGGATAAAAATAAGATAAAATCCAAACACTCCAAATTTATTGGAGGAGGAATCAAATCAATTTATCATTAAGATTTGGAGCTCAACCATACGCACACTTTACATCTTGCATTTTTATAATACATTATAAAGATTTAACTGAACAGCAGCAGCTCTATCACTTTATTTAATGGAGTTGCTTCCTTACTCATCTCTCTTCCAAAAGAATTTTGTTTACCTGTGCCTTCCAGAATATATCATTTTTTTCTGTGAAAAAGTCAAGCAGAAACATTGATGTAAGTCCCACTTGTGGCACTTTGGAATAATTTTAAACATTTGCATTGCAATGTACTTGTAACTAAAGTGTTCTTTCTTCTAAGAAAACACTGTTAAAAGTATGTATTCACATCTTTTCAGAGCACAAACACAAATATGACTGGAGAAGCTGAGCCTGTTGATTATATAGAAGGAAAGGGGAAATGTGACAGGGGAGTGCTGAGGTGGGGAGGTAGAGGTTGGAGAGGGAGGGAGTAAAACGCAAGTCAGTATGGCAAAAGGATTCTTTAATTGGTAGTTTCTTCACATCCATATGCACAAGATGGAAGCCTCATAATTGTCTCCATAAACCACATGCTACATAGTTGTTTATTTTTTGTATTTTCCAAAATACTTGACAGAATGATTTGTATGTAGCAGGTTGCTTGTATAGATATCACAAAAGTCTTGGAAAACTGAAATTGGCAATGATTTCAGCTAGAGGCTAAAGAGAGCAGGTGAGTAAAGTTTATTTGGTAATATAGACCCTATATTGAGCTTATCTGTTAATGTATTTTGAATAACTTTGGAATTCAAAGTTACTCAAAATTGTGTCCCAGTTTTTATAAAGCAATCTCTTCATATTTACAATAATAAATTCTCTATTGGGGTAAGATTTTCTAATCATTGTCAAAACATGTCATGTGCACACCTACCTTCAAATTTCTGCTTATGTTATATTAACAACCTGACCTGGATTTCTCTTATTCCTCTTCTCTCCATTTGTCTACATTGTCAACCAAAACAGGAAGAAGCTGAGAAAAATTGATATAAGTAGAAAGTTTATTTGGACCAAGCCTGAGGATTGCAACTTGGAAGCGTAGATTCATGTTGCCCTGAATATACAAAGAAAAAAAATGGGTGCCGGGAGTGAGCTAAGACAAAGGTGCTTGTCAGAAATTCTTTTTGCTTTACAGAAATAATATTGATTAGTGATAGGCTATACATTGTTAAGCTATAGGATGTATGTTATAGTGTCTCGTGTGACATTGTTAGGTTAATTTATAGCTACTTGAGGCAATAACACACTGTTTGAAGATATAAACTTTTAGCTCAAAATGAGAAATAGAGCATGATTGAGATCTCATTTTAATGTCATTCTGGGCCTGTTAATTCAAAGGCCTTGCATTCCTCAGATAAAAGTTTATTTCTTTTCTCAATGTGTTTTTTAGACTTCAAGATTCAGACTGCACCACATCTTCTCCAATATATTTTTTCTAATATTCAACATTATCACTGGCTCACTGTGGCAGCCTCCTCTGACATGGTAATCAGTATCATTCATTTTGTTCTTAGCAGCTACACTGATAAGTAGTAACCTCTTGCTGACCTCTCAGACACTGGACATTGTCTATAGTGAACACAAACTAAGTGTGTGATTTAGTCTAAATATGTGTTTTGTTTGGCTTGTACAGTGTTTAAAATTCAGTCAATATTTTTATTAAATTGGGAAATTTAATTTAAAAAATCAGTATTTTTTTCTTTTGAAACCCAGAAGATTTGAAAATCCTGGGCTTATAATCCTACATGGTAGCAATTGGCTGGAACTAAGTAGTAGCTACTCCCTTTAGACTGGATATTTGCCCTCTTCCTGCATTTTCTTATTCATCTATATTACCTACTTAATTTCCATATATTTGTGTTTTCAATTTGGACTCTTAGATGTATGACAACTACTTAAGGTGACTTCATAGGACTTATTTCTTCCAGCTTTACTGAGATTTAATTGACAAATAAAAATTGTATGTATTTAAGGTGTACACCTGATTATCTGTAATATGTACACAATGTGAAATAATTACCAAATTCAAGATAATTAACATATCCATTACCTCACAAAGTAATTGTTTGTTTTTGTTTCCATGGTGAGAACACTTAAGATATATTCCCTTAGCACATTTCAAATAACAATACATTATTAACTATAGTCACCATAGATCTCCAGAACTTATAAACCTATAAATGAAAGTTTATTCTCTTTAACCAACACCTCTCCCTTACTGCCACCCAACCAGTCCTTGGTTACCACCATTCTATTCTCTGTTTCTATGAGTTCAACTAGGTTTCTCATATAAGTGAGATCTTGTAATATTTGTCTTTCTATATCTGGCTTATTTCACTTAGCATAATGCCTCCTGGGCCCATTCATGTTGTTGCAAATAGAAGATTTTCCTTCCTTTTCAGGGCTGAATAATAGTACATTGTGCTTGTGTGTGTGTGTGTGTGTGTGTGTGTGTGTGTATTCATTTTTTTATCCACCTATCCATTGACACTTAAGTTGTTTCTCTTGACTGTTGTGAATGATGCTGCAATAAACATGGGAGTACAGATATATCTCTGAGATACTGATTTTATATCTTTTAGATATACATCAAGAATTGGAATGTGGGATTGATGGATCATGTGATAGTTCCATTTTGAATTTTTTGAGAAAGCTCAGTACTGTTTTCCATGATGGAACATATAATTTACTACTGAGTACCAGTTTGGCCAGAGAGACCCCCCCACCCAGGCAGTGCTGAAGAAAATGAAAGGCAGAAACCCAGATAGAACAGCCAAGTGGGTCTATCTGGGGGTTCAGCAGCCTGAGAGCCTCAGGGGCTGACAACATTCCAGGCTGAAGGCCCCAAGCAGATTCTGATCCACATATTTATTCTCTCTGAACAGGTGATCATTATTAATAAACAAATATTCTGTATTTTCTCATAACACAAAAATATACCAAGTAGGCAGCTGTTGCCTGCTTACCACTGATTACGAACAAGCTAAAAGCTATTCTCCAAGAGGGAGACACAGGGGACGGGGCCGATATCTCCAAGAATTGTAATCGGTGTATGATCTTTATACATTGTCCTGACACTTTGGAATGCCCCAAGTAGTATTCTTAGGATTCTACTTGGGCGTGGGGGTGCCTAGGCTTTCCTTGTCATCATTCTTCCTAGCAAACTATATATTCTATCATACACTCAGCATTCATCAATATTCATAAACTTAACATTTCTCAACAATTTACATGATCACGGACAGTGCAAAAAGATTTTCTTTCCTTCACATTCATGACAACACTTGTTATCTTTTCATGTTTTGATAATACTCTTCCTAATAGGTGTGAGGTGATATCTCAGTGTGTATTTGATTAGTAGTTCTGTGATCAATAGTGATTTTGAGTATTTTTTCATATACCTGTTTATAATTTTTATGTCCTTCTTTTGAGAAATGTCTATACAAGCCCTTTGCCTATTTTTAATGCTATTATTTGCTTTTTAGTATTAAATTGTATGTTTTCCTTACATATTTTGGATATTAACACATTATTGACTTTGGTTTTATAGTTTGCAAATATTTTCCCCTATTCTGTAGATTACTTTTTCATTTTGTTGATTCTTTTCTTTGCTCTGTAGAAACTTTTCAGTTTGATGTTGTCCCACTTGTTTACTTTTGCATTTATTGCCTGTACTTTTTCAGTCACATCCCAAAAATCATTGCTGAGATGAATTTCAGGAAGCCTTTTCCCTGTGTTTTCTTTTATATTCTTCCATTTATAGATAACATTTTACATATTTATGTGGTATATGTGTTTGTTATGTGTATAGAATGTGTAATAATCAAGTCAGGGTATTTGGGGTATCAATCACCTTGACTATCTTTTCTTTATGTTGGTATCATTGTGAATCCTCATTTGAAGTCCTCTCATCTAGTTACTTTGAAATATACAAAATATTCTAAAGTATAGTCACCTCAGTCTGCTATCAAACATAATACCTTATTTCTTCTCTCTCTGTTTGTACCCATTAACCAACCTGCCTCATTCCCCCACCCCACCCTGCCCACTCACCTTTCACAGTTTCTGATATCTATCATTCTATTCTCTAGGTCCACAAGATCAAGGTTTTTAGCTCCTACATATGAGTGAGGACATGCAGTATTTGGCTTTCTGTGGCTGGCTTATTCACTTAACATAATGATCTCCAGTTTCATCCATGTTGCTGCACATAACATGCTGTCATTGATTTTTCTCATCTACTTATTACTATTATGGCTGAATGTTATTCTATTGTGTATATATACATATATATGTCATATTTTCTTCATAGTGACTTAAATTGATTCTATATCTTTGCTATTGTGAATAGTGTTGTGATAAACAAGCACATGTAGATAGTCCTTCGGTATGCTGATTTCTTTTGCATAAATAGCAGTGTGATTGTTGGATCAAAGGTAGTTCTATTTTTAGTGTTTTCAGAAATTCCATACTGTTGTCCACAGTGGTTGTATTAAGTTATGTTCCCACCAGCAGTGTATAAGAGTTCCCTTTTCTTTACATCCTCAACAGCATCTGTTGTCTTTTTAATAATAGCCATTCTAACTAGGGTGAGATAATGTCTCATTGTGGCTCTGATTTGCATTTTTATCATGATTAGGCATGTTGAGCATTTTTAATATACCTGTTGGCCATTTATATGTCTTCTTTTTAGAAATGTTTATTCATGTTGTTTTTCTATTTTAATAGGATTATTTTTTCTGTTGTTGAGTTATTTGAGTTTCTTGTACATTCTTATTAGTCCCCTGTTGGATGAGTAGTTTGTGAATATTTTCTCCCATTCAAGAGGCTGTCTCTCCACTCGATGTTTTTTCTCTGCAGCAGCTTTTTGTTTAATATAGCCCCATTTGTCTATTTTTAGTTTTGTTACCTGTGCTTTTAAAGTCTTAGCTGTAATATACTTTCCTAGATTAATGTCCTGAAGGGTTTTCTCTTAGTAGTTTCAAAATTTTTGGTCTCACATTTAACTCTTTAATCCATCTTGAGTTGACTTTTGTATATGGTGATAGTTATGGGTCCAGTTTCATTCTTCTGCGTATGGTTCTCTAGTTTTCCTACACCATTTATTGAAGAGTGTTTCCTTTTCTCAATACATATTCTTGATGGCTTTGCCAAAGATCAGTTGGCCTTAGGTATGTGGATTTATTTCTGCATTCTCTATACTGTTTTACTGACCTATGGATCTATTTTTATACTATACTAGAGCCTTGTAATGTATTTTGAAGTCAGGTAGTGTAATGCCTTCAGCTTTATTCATTTTGCTTAAGGTTGCTTTGGCTATTCTGGCTCTTTCTTGGTTTCATATGAATTTTAGGATTATTTATTCTATGTTTTTGAAAAATGACATTGACACTTTGATAGGGATTGCATAAATCTGTAGATAGCTTTGGGAAGTATTGTCATTTAAATATTAATTATTTCAATCCATGACCATGGGATGCCATTCCATTTCTTGTGTCCTCTTTAGTTACTTTCATAAATGCTTTGTAGATTTCCTTGCAGCGACCTGTGACCTCCTTGATTAAATTTATTTCTAGGTATTTTAATTTTCTGGTACAGATTGTGAAAGGAATTAGAGTCTTAATTTATTTTGGCTATTTCATTGTGGGTGTATATAAATGCTGCATATTTTTGAATATTGATTTTGAATTCTTTAACTTTACTAAATTCATTTAGCAATTCTAAGGCTTTTTTTGGTGGAGTCTTCAGGCTTTCCCAACTATAAGATCTTGTCATCTGCAAAGAGGGACAATTTGACTTCCTGTTTTCTAATTTGGATGCTTTTTATTTATTTATTTTTCCCTGATTACTCTGACTAGGACTAGTACTATGTTGAATAGAAACAGTAAAGATGGGAATCATTGTCTTGTTTCAGTTTTTAAAGAAAGGGTCTTCAGGTTTCCCCCATTTATTATGATGTTAGCTGTGTGTCTGTTGTGTATGGCTTTTATTGTTTTGAAGTATTTTCCTTTTATAACTATTTGCTTTGAGTTTTTATAATGGTTAAATTCTATCAAATGCATTTTCTGCATCTGTTGAGATGGTCATATGGTTTTTGACTTTCATTATGTTGGTGTGATGTACCATGTTTTTTAATTTGTGTATGCTGAAACTTCTCTGCATCCCTGGTATAAGTCCTAGTTGATTATGGTACACTATATTTTTGAGCTGTTGTTGAATTCAGCTTGCTACTATTTTATTGAAGATTTTTGTATCTATCTTCACCAGGTATACTCAGTACTCATTATTGGTGTAATCAGGTCTTCTATTTCTTCCTGATTCAATCTTGGTAGGTTATATGTTTCCAGGAATTTATCCATTTCCTCTAGGTTTTCCAGTTTGTTAGTATATAGTTGTTCATAATAGTCTCTGGTGATCCTCTGTATTTTCTGTGGTATCAGTTGTAATTGATCCTTTTATTTCTGATTTTGCTTATTTGGATATTCTCTCTTTTTGGTAGTCTAGCTAGTAGTGGATAAATTTTGTTAATTTTTTTGAGACAAATCAAATTTTGTTTTGTTGATTTTTTGGTATTGTTTTTCAGTTTTAATTTTATTAAGTTCTGATTTTAATTATTTCTTTTCTACTGCTAATTTGGATTTAGCATGTACCCCAAAACCTAAAATGCAATAAAAAAAATAAAAAAATTAAAAAAAAATATTTTATTTTACTTTATTTTTATTAAAAATAAACTCTATTCTCTCTCTCTCTCAATCCATATATATATATATATATATATATATATATATATATATATATATATTTGCTTGACCCTGGGAGGCAGAAGTTGCAGTGAATTGAGAATCTCACCACTGCACTCCAGCCAGCCTGGCCAAAAAGAGGGAAATTCCAACTCAATATACTGCCTCAGCCTCCTGAGTAGCTGGGATTACAGGTGCCCACCTGGCTACATTTTCATATTTTTAGTAGAGATGGAGTTTCATCATGTTTACAGGGCTGGTCTCAAACTCCTGACCTCAGGAGATCCACCCGCCTTGGCCTCCCAAAGTGCAGGGATTACAGGCATGAGTCGCTGTGCTCTGCCTATTTTTTCTCAATAATGAAAAAGTTACATATTTTATTGACAGCTATTTATAAATTGTTGAGTGTTAGAAATAGGTTATTAGTAGAAAAGGACAGAAACACAAGTTAAATATAACTATGATGTTCTCTAACCTCAGCACTATATTAACAGATTTTTTCTTTTATTTATTTTAGATACAAGGGTACATGCACAGTTTTGTCATATGGATTTATTTTGTAATGCTGGGGTTTGGGCTTCTATTGAATCCATCACCCAAATAATAAAGATAGTATGCAAAAGTGGTTTTTCAACCTTTGTCCCTTCCTCTCTTCCACTTGTGTCTATTGTTTCCATCTTTATGTCCATGTGTACCCATTATTTAGATCCCACTTATAAGTGAGAACATGCGGTTTTTGATTTTCTATTTCTGCATTAATTCACTTAGGATAATGAGCTCAGCTGCATCCATGTGGCTGTGGAAGACATAATTTCATTCTTTCTTTTGGCTGTATAATATTCCATGGTGTATATGTATCACTTTTTAAGATTCAATCTGCTGTTGATGACCTATGTTGATTCCATGACTTTGCTATCATGAATAGTGGTGCAGTAAACATACTAGTCTAGGTGTCTTTTGGTAGGATGATTTCTTTTACTTTGGGTAGATAGCGAGTAGTGGGAATGCTGGTTTAAATGGTAGTTCTGTTTTAAGTTCTTTAAGAAATCTCCATATTGCTTTTCACAAGGACTGAACTAATTTATATTCTCACCAACAGGGTGTAACATTTCCCTTTTCTTCACATCCTTGCCGACATCTGTTTATTTTTATTTTTTATAATAGCCATTTTGACTGGTGTGAGATGATATATCATGATGGTTTTCATTTGTGTTTATCTGATAATTAGTGATGTTGAGCTTTTTTTCATGTTTGCTGGTTGCTTGTAACTCTCATTTTGAGAAGCATTTGTTTATATCCTTTGTCCACTTTTTAATGGAGTTATTTGTGAGGATTTTGTTGATTTATTTAAGTTACTTATAGATACTGGATATTAATTGGTTGTTAGATGCATAGTTTGCAAATATTTTCTCCTATTTTGTAGTTTTGTGTGTGTGTGTGTGTGTGTACTCTGGTTTTTTTTTAAAGAAGATCTTTTGTTTAATTAAGTGACAATTGTTAATTTTTGATTTTGTTGCATTTCATTTTGAGGTCTTGGACATACATTTTCTGCCTAAATCAATGTCCAAAAGAGTTGTACTTACATTACACTTGTTCTTGCTTTTTACTTTCTTGAGATACACTGTTAGGCCATGGAACATGTTTAATTTTCATTTATTTTAGTTTCAGAATTCTTATTTGTATTGATTTCTAGTTTTATTTCATTGTATTCTGAGATAATAATTGATATAATTTTGATTTTTATAAATTCGATGACACTTGTAATGTGGCCTATTACATAGTCCATCCTGGAGAATGTTCCATGTGCTGATGAGAAGAATGTGTATTCTGTAGTTTTTGGATAGCCTGTTTTCTAAATATCTGTTATGTTCATTTGCTCTAAAGTTCAGTTTGAATCCAATGATTCTTTGTTAATTTTCTGTCTAAATTATCTGTCTAATGCTGAGATTGGGGTGTTGAAATTTCTCACTATTAAAGTATTGGTGTCTTTCTCTTTATATCTAGTAATATTTACTTTATGAATCTTGGTGCTCCAGCGTTAGTGCATGTAGATTTAGAATTGGTATTTTATCCTGTAGGAGTAATCCCTTTATCATTATATAATGACCTTCTTTGTAATTTCTTATCATTTTTGAATTAAAGTTTGTTTCATCTGAAATAAGTCTAACAACTGCTAACTTTCAATTTCTGTTTGCATGAAATATCTTATTCCATCCCTTTACTTTTAGTCTATATGTATCTTTACCTAAGAGGTGAGTTTCCTGCAGGCAGTATATAGTTAGGTAATGCCATTTATCTCTTTACTCAATCCAGGTTTTTTTAAGTAGAGAATTTAATCCATTTACAGTCAAGTTTGTTATTGATATGTGAGGCTTTTCTTCTTGTCATATTTCTGATTGCTTTCTAATTTGTATATTTTTTATTCCTTTCTTTTTATCTTATTGTTTGTCCTTGTGGTTTGGTAGACGTGTGTAATATTATCGTTTAAATCTTTTATCTTCCTTATTTGTATATTTTCTTTGCCACTATGTTTTAGGCTTTTGTGTCCTTACATCATGGTAAATGTTGTCTTCTCTTTCCCAGGTTTAAAGATCCCTTGATCATTTCTTGTAGGACCAGTCTAGTGGTGATGATTTCCCTTAGTAGTTACTTGTCTTTGAAATACTTTATCCTTCATTCATGAAGAATAATTTTGCTGAATATAGTATTTTAAGTGTCTATGTTTTCTTCCAGCACTTTGAATATATCATTTTATTCTCTCCTGGCTTGTAAGATAGCTGCTAAGTCCACTGTTAGTGTGCTGAAGTGTCTTTACAAGTGACTAGATGCTTCTCTCTTGCTGTTTCTAGAATTTGCTCTCTCTTTGACTTTAGAAAGTCAAAAGACTTGTGCCATAGAGAAGATCTTTCTGTATTTATCTTTTTGGTGTTTGCATAGCTTCCTGTATCTGAATGTCTAAACGTCTTGCTAGACTTGGGAACTTTTCATCTATCATATGCCTTTACATTGTTTTCTGCATGTCTGGTGTAATACTTGCTTCTTCCAATTTTTTGAATTTGCTTTTGTAGAGAAGAGCTCATCCTGAAGATATACCTGAAGATATATCTATGGTGTTGGATAGGGCATTTTGGCTTTTATTCTTAGGGCTTGAAGTAGTGTACTGTCTCTAAGATTTCTTAGTGTGAAAACATCAGTGGTGTCTGTGATTTCCTTTGTGGCTTATGTTGTGATTATTAGTGGAAGCTGAAGTGATGTTTTGCTGTGGACAGGGATGGCAGGTGGTCCAGTGTGTGGTTCCCAGTGGTGGCAGAAGTGAGCTGAGAATACCTGTCTTTGAGTCCAGAGGGGTGTATACTGGCTCTGGTGTTAGTGGGTCCAGGTGGGCCAATTCATGGGCCTCTAGGTTGCTCGCTTAGATGCCAGTAATGGTAGTGGTGAGCTGGGCAGGTGTGTAGGTTCTTGAAACCCTAGGAAGTTGATGTGGCTTGGATGACAGCAGTGACAATGGTAGGGCAAGTCTCTGGGTCCCAAGTGGTACATGCTGGTTTTGAAAGTGATTGCAACAGGCAGTTACCAGGCTTCTAGACAGTATGTGTGAGTAGGTGTTGTCTGTAATGTTGACAGCTGGCTGGGTGGGCCCATCTTCAGGTTTCTGTGGTAAGTACATAAATGCCAGAAGGGGTAGAATGGGTAATGTAATCCCCAGGTCCTTGGGCAGTGTGCTCAGCCACTGCAGGGGGTGTTTTCAGGCCAGGCGGGTCTGATCTCAGGTCCCAGGTGGTTTGCAGAGGTGTAGTCTATAATAGCCAAGTCAGGATAATCTAAGGCAATGGGTGTGGAGAACTTGACCTCAGGGCTGGTGTTAGAGCACAGAGGTCTTTCTGTTGGTGTGGGTGGGTTTGCCATCAGCAGTTCCCCTGGAAGCAGCTCTCAGGCTTTAGGGAATTCACTCTTCATCTTCCACAGCAGCAGTGGCCACAGCAGTGTGTGTAGAGATCCTGTATTCAGAATGTACACTAGAACACACAGGTTCCCGGTATGAGGGATTGGCTGTCCCTGATCCAAAGAGAGAGCTCTTAGGTTCTGGGTAGCACTTGCTTTGGCTTCCCAAGAGATTATGACCTTTATCTTTGGCTGCCAGGGCAGATAGAGAAAGACCACCAGATGGTGGCAGGGATGGTGAGCCTCTTCTTGGGTGGGGTTGCTGTAAAGGATAGGGTTGTGGTTGCCAGTCCAATGGAGTTTATATTCCCAGAGGGATTATGGCTGCCTGTGCTGAGTCATATTTGTCTCCATGAAAGTGGGGGAAAACCAGCAATCACAGGCCTCACCTCACTGCCATGTAGCCCACAGTTGTAAAGGCTGATCTCACTCCCATCATGCCCCCACCGACACACACACACACACACACACACACACACACACACACACACACACACACACACACAACAGCACTGAGTCTATTTCCAGGCAGCTGGTGACCAGGGCTCGGAACTTGCCCCAGACTGTGAGCCTTTCTATTTTAAAGCAAGCAGACTCAGTTTTCCAGTGCTTCAGGGAGCCTGCAGGAGTGATAGTTTCTTCAAAGTGTCTGCAGATTCTTTCAGCTTTCTGGTATGTTTCTGCAGTAGTTCTTGAAGAAAAGTTCACGATGTGAGTCTCCATCCTGCTATGTCTATCCGAGCAGGAGCTGCAAGCTAGTCTTTTCTCATATTCACCATCTTAGTCCGTTTCTGATTGGTTTATTATTTACTCTTTCTACTTGATAAGAAGTTTACATACCACAGTTACAGTGTTATGATATTCAGTGAGTATTTTTGTACTTACTAGATTATCAGTGAGTCTCGTACCTTCATGTGATTACTAATTGCTCACTAATGTTTTTATTTCTGATTGAAGTACTCAATTTAGCATTTCTTGTAGGACAGGTCTGGTGTTGAAATCTCTCAGCTTTTGTTTGTCTGGTAAAGACTTTATTTCTCCTGCATGATTGAAGGATATTTTCACCTAGTACACTATTCTAGGTTAAAAATGAGTTTTTTTAAATTTAGTACTTTAAATATGTCATGCATCCTGACATATCTAAATATGTCACTCTCTCTTGACCTGTATGGTTTCCATTGAAAAGTGCTGCCAGACATATTTCAGCTCCAGTGTATGTTGTTTGTTTGTTTTCTTGCTGATTTTAGAATTCTTTATTTATACCTGGTCTTTTGGAGTTTAATTATTAAATGCCTAGAGGCAATCTTCTTTGAGTTAAATCTACTTGGTGTTCTATATAGCCTTCTTGTATTTGGATTGTGGTATCTTTCTCTAGGTTAGAGAAATTCTCTGTCATTATCTTTTTGAATAAACATTCTACCACTCTCTCCTTCTCCATGTATTCTCTTTAATGTCAACAACCCTTAGATTTGCTTTTTTTGCAGCTATTTTCCAGATCCTATAGACGTACTTTATTTTTAAAACCTTTTTCTTTTGTCTCATCTGACTGTGCATTTTGAAATAGCCTATCTTCATGCTCAGTATTTCTGTTAAAAGACTCTGATGCTTTCTTCAGTATATAAATTGCATTTTTAACTTTAGAATTTTGGCTGGATTCTGTTTATTCTGCTGGATTCTGTTATTTCAATCTTTTTGTTAAATTTATCTAGAATAATTTTAAATTTCTTTTCTATGTTATCTTGATTTCTTTTGGTTTACCCAACACAGCTATTTTGAATTCTCTGTCTAAACGGTCACATATCTCTGTTTTTCCAGGATTGGTTTCTTGTACCTTATTTAGTACATTTTATGAGGTCACATTTTCCTGGATGGTGTTGATGCTAGTAGGCGCTCTTTGGTGTCTGGGCATTGAAGAATTAGGTATTTATTGCAGTCTTCACTGTTTGGGCTTGTTTGTGCCCATCCATCTTGGTAAAGCGTTCCAGATATTTGAAATGACTTGGATGTTGTGATCTGAGCTGTATCTGCTTGAAGGGACATCCCAAGCTGAGTAATGCTGTGGTTGTTGAGAACTCACATAACTACCACCTTGGCGGTCTTGTCTGATAAAGTTCTCTTGATTATCAGGTAGGAACTCTTGTTCTTTACTTTCAGTTTCTCCCAAACAAGTTGAAACTGCCTGTCTGTTCTGAGCCACCTAAAGCTAGGGATGGAGTGACACAAGTTACCCTGTGGCCACCACCACTAGGAATGTACTGGGTCAGACCTAAAGCCAACATGGCACTGAATCTCACCCAAGGCTGATGGTACCCATTCCCTGGTTACTGCCTGTGATCACTCAAGGCCCTGAGGCTCTGCAATCAGAGATTGTCAAACCCAGCCAGACCTGTGTTATTCCCCTCAGGGTGACAAGTTCTCCCAGCTTGAATTTATCCAGAAGTGCTCGTTGGGTGTCAGGAACTAGAGTAAAAAACCCTTAAATCTACTTGGTTTTCTATTGCACTGTGGCCAAATTGGCACTCAAACCACAAGATGAAGTCCTTTTCACTCTTCCCTCCTTTATCCAAAGACAGAGGAGCCTCATGTTGTAGTCACTGCCACCACAGATCATGTGGAGTACTGCCAGACTACCTCTGATGTTCCCTTAAGGCACAAGTGTTCTTAAGTCAGATTTTGGTGAATGCTGCCATGCCGGGGACTCACTTTTCAGAGAAGTTGGCTCCTCTGTGGCCCAGTGTGGGTCCAGAAATGTCATCCAAGGGTCAAGTCCTGAAATCAGAGACCCCAAGATTTTGTTGGCACTCTATCTAACCCCTGCCATGGCAATGCTGATACCTAAGGTGCAAGACAAAGTCCTCTTTACTTTTCTCTCTGCTTTTTCCAAGCAGAAAAAGATTTGCACCATAGCCACCATAGCTGGTAATGTGCTGAGTCTCAACTGAAGCTCACAAGTCTTAAAGGCTCACCCAAGTCCCTCAACATAGTACCTGGGTATCACCACTGATTATTCAAGGCCTAAGGGCTCTTCAGCTGCAGATGATAAATGCTGCCAGGACTGGGTTCTTTCTTACAAGGCAAACAGGTTTACTTCTGGCCCAGAGTGTCTAGAAATGCTGTCTGTGAGTTAAGGCCTGGATAGGAGACCTCACAACTCTGACTGGTACCCTATCCTGCTGTGGCTGAGCTGGTATCCAAAATGTAAGACAAAGTCCTTCTCACTTTTCTCTCTCTTTTCCTCAAGTGTAAGAAAGTTATCTTTTTAAGAGTAATGAGTTGTGCAGCCTGAGGTTAGGGAAGAGGTGATGCCAGCCCTACTTTTCCCACCCTTAGCTTGTGTCTCAGTAGATTGTATGCCCTCCCAATTCCACTGTCTCTGGGCCCAGTTCAGCACTAGAACTCACCTAGAGTTGCAGTTCTTATGGCTTAGACTGCCTTTCAAGTTTCCATAGAGACCTGAAGCACTTTCGCCATTAGTGGTGAGGTTTTCAGGAACTCAGATTCCAACAGCTGAGATTGCAATTCTCCTCTGGCCAGGGCTAGTTTTAATCCTCCCACTATGGGCAAGCATCAGCTGAATTTGGTGTGGTTTCTCTTTCTGCTCCAAAAGACAGTACTGAGTTCAGGATTTCACAATCGGTGGCTTTCTTTTCCCTAGAGAAGCTCCTGCACCATGCTACTGCTGTCAAGGGGTGTGGGAGGGCTAGCTTTGGTGATTCAAGACTTAAAAAGAAAATCTCTTCAGTGGCTCTTTCAGTGATACAAAGCTAAAACCAGGTACTATGAGGGCTCACCTGATTTTTGGTTCTTATGAAGGTAATTTTTTTCTTAGATAGTTGTTAAATTGGTGTCCTTGAAGGGGGAATAGTTGATGGTGATCTTGCTCTGCCTCTGCTTTTTGCTTTTTTTATTGTGTGATGCCCTTGATGGTTTGAGTGTAGTATACATTTGGTTTAGTTAATTGATTTGTTCCTGGAATATTTTATGGGTCCAAGGCTCAACTCAGCACATCTGGGCTGCATGTTTCAGTCCAGGGAGCCTGGAACCAGGCCCACAGCTTTTTTTCCTCTGGCCACAGGACATTAAGCATTTGCTTCACTGGAGGTGCTAAAGTTTTCCCATTCCATTGGTAACAACATTCTAAAGGGAATTGCTGGCAAATGCACTTAGCCAGGGCTGCGGTAGATGGTGGTTCTTGCCTATGCATGCTTGCCAGTTGTGGGGTGAGATGTTGGTGGGGTCAGCATTTGTGCACATGCCAGAGAAGCAGCAATGGGATGCTGTGGGTGAACACTCCTTGGTGAACCAGCGGGGGAAGTTCTGGGCTAGTATATTCCAGTGAAGGCAGGGGAAAGTTGTGAGCAAGTATGTGCCAGTTAAGCAGGATTGTTGGGTGGTGTGCATTGGTGGTGGCCTGCCCACAGATGCTGTTAGGTGGACTCTGCCAGCAAAAGAGCTATGGTAGTGATCACTTACGAATGCTTTGACTGGGCAGCTGAGTCTGCACTGAAAGTGGGTGCAACCTGGCAGGGAACATGTAATAGCAGATAGGAGAATTGGCCCTGTTCTATGGGCATGATAAGCCTGCTGTGTACAAGTCTGGCAGACAAAAAAGGCTAAAGTCACTTAAAAGTGTATGATGAACCTTGAGAGATAGATGCCCATGGCCATTCTCCACTGCAACTGTTCCCACATTAAACTTTCTTGGCTTTTTGCTGACTGGAATTCTGTCTCTGCCATCTCTCTGGACAGTTCTTCCTGCCAGCTCAGATGTCTACAGGGGTTGTCAGGTCTCCTGCAGCTAGGATTTTTGAGGTCCACAGTGAGAGTGGGCCACTCCATGTCTCTTTCACTCACCCCTCCTTAGGAGCTTCTTGGAGCTAGGAATGAGTTCTGGTTTTCAGCAACCCCATGCAACATTTCCAGCATTCTCCTTTTTCAGCCTGGGATCTGTGTCCTTTCTTCATGCACTCTCACTGCATTCTTTCCAAAGATCTTTTCAGAGTGTGTCCATCTTCTTGGTAGTCTTGTCTCTCGGTGGGAGAAGTTCTTCCTGTCTGTGTCTAGTTTACCATGTTGGCTCCAAGTTAAACTCTATTATCTTAACTATATATTTTTTATTTACAACCAAGAAGTGTTAACTATATTCACATGGTGGTGCCTGTATATTTCTATGTCTTTTCTATGTTGCAAAACTGAATCTCCACATTTATTAAACAATAACTCCTCTTTTTCTCACCCTTCAACCCTGATAATGACTATCTACTCCCTCTTTTTATAAATTTGACTATTTTAGAACCTCATATTAGTGAAATCATTCAGTATTTGTTTTTTTGGGACTGCCTTATTTCACTTACAATATCATCCTTAAGATTGACTCAAGGTTTTGAAGAACCACTAATTATTAAGCATCTACCTTGTGCTACAAAATTTCTACAAATTACTTCATTCAATCCTCCCAACATCTCTATAAAATAAGTTTTATTCTTTGATATTACAGTTAATGTAATTAAGGCTTAGATTAGTTAAGTAACTTTCCCAAGGGTCACCAAGTCAAATGTGGTTTAGAGCACTCAAGTGTGTTTTTCCCAAATCCTTTGTTCATCCCTTAGACCACTTTGTGGAAGCTACTTGTGGTTGATCACTGTCCACAAAAAAAGACAATAAAAACCAAATTTATTGAACAATTCAATTTTATGTTCGTTAATGCCTGATTATTTGTTTTGTTTTCATTTGGGGTAGAAGTAGGCATCATGTGTAGATTTTTCTAAAAGATGCTGCTAAGAAACACAACAGGCTATGTGAAAAACGTGGGCCTGGAATGGTCATAATAAAGCACTATCATTACATATTTATATATACAAATTATTTTGGCATATTTTGATTTAAGTGCAAATAGTAGAACATTTATCATTATAGATATAAGAAAGTCATTAAATACTTTGGGCCAAGGGCTTATGAAACCCTACCACTAAATACTTCCAAATACTACATAACACAATAAGCAAAATCTTAGCTTCTTACCAAGTAAACAAGATGAAACATCCAAAGTTCCAATTGCTTACATCTTTAGCCTATTTTGGGGATTAATGTTGGGGATTAATGGGCACTTTATGACTGTGCCTTTCTATTCTTGGTAGAATCTGCAACCTGGCACAGTTTTCATTTTTCTAGAACATGACCACTTGTCTCCCTGTGTATGCATCCCAGTCAGAGTGAACAGAAGTTAGAATTTTGAGGCATAGAATACTTGTAGACCAAGATACCGGGTATTGTTATATGTTGTATGTTCATAAGACTAACTGCATTTTCAGAAGTATAAATGTTAGCCAAACTAAGCTTAATTAAGCCTGTCCATGCATATGAGGACTCATGGCATCATAAGCATTGGGAGGAGAGAAGAATAAAACATGGATCCCTCTAATTTACCATGTCCTAAAACTTTCCAGCCAAAATCTGTGGCTTACAGCAATTTACAAAATTCTTTTTTCTCTGCATTTTTATCTTCTTTACTGGCAAAACTTTAACTAAAGAGTAGCAATATTCTCTCTTATGCTTAGTAGTATCAATTATAATGGTGATCTGAGAGGCAAAACTTATTTCAGTACCAAACAAGGTAATTTATTCATTTTATTGGTTGAGCAGAGTATCATTGAAGATAAAGTGTGAAATAATATCTGTCATTGAAAGCAAAGATAGTTTAATTATATAAAAACAAAATTTCCGGAGGGAGTTCCAAGATGGCGGATTAGGAGCAGCTCAGGATTGCAGCTCCCAGTTAAAGTGCAGAGGGTGAGTGGACACCGCATTTCCAGACGAATTTTTTTTTCTCCTTTTTTTTTTGCATTTTAGGTTTTGGGGTACATGTGAAGAACATACAATATTGTTACATAGGTACACACGTGGCAGTGTAATTTGTTGCCTTCCTCCCCTTCACCTATATCTGGCATTTCTCCCCATGCTATCTCCCCCCAA